>JAUTDX010004187.1:0-36776 GCA_030844895.1 Ambrosia x helenae | reverse complement strand
CATTAACATATGTATTCTAAATTTGCAGAACTTTCTTTTTAAATCCCCGAAAGAAGATTCACATTTAAAGGCTACGGATTTTGGTCTATCTGACTTTATACGACCCGTGGGTAACAATACAAGAATCCATATTTATATGCATCACACAAGTCCTCAAGATTTGCATAATGTTATTGTTTTCGTTATTACTTCTAATTATTTTTGGCTGTAAAATGTGTAACGAATGCAGGAAGGAAGTTTACAGATATAGTTGGTAGTGCTTATTATGTCGCCCCTGAAGTATTAAGGCGTAGATCGGGTCCGGAATCTGATGTTTGGAGTATTGGAGTGATCACATACATTCTTTTATGCGGGCGAAGACCCTTTTGGGACCGAACTGAAGATGGTGTTTTTAGAGAAGTATTAAGAAATAAGCCTGATTTTAGGCGCAAACCGTGGCCCACTATTAGCAATAGCGCTAAAGATTTTGTAAGGAAATTACTCGTGAAAAATCCCCGAGTAAGACTCACTGCTGCACAGGCCCTGTGTATGTACATACTTTTTAATTATTATTATTATTATTTTTTTGTTTCATTTTTGTGACTATAAGGAGATATAAAATGATATATAAAATTTTGCAGCACATCGATGGGTAAGAGAAAATGGAAATGCTTCTATGATTCCTCTTGATATTTCTGTTCTATCCAACATGCGCGAGTTTGTGAAATATAGTCGCCTAAAACAAATTGCTCTACGGGTAAGACTTGTTTTTGGTCTCTTGCTCACACGCGTGCTAGATTGTTAATAGTAAGTGATTAAAGATTTTATTTTGATGCGGCGATAGGCATTGGCTAGCACACTCGATGAAGAAGAGATATCTAACCTCAAAGATCAATTTCATGCCATTGATGTAGACAAAAATGTTCTATTAGCCTTGAGGAAATGAGACAGGTGTGTTTGCTTCACTTTTTTTTTTCTTTTTTAGTTTTACTTATTTCATTTTATTTATATGACTACGTGAATCGTGATAAAATGTCATATATGTTCGGTTTATGGTAGGCTCTTGCTAAGGATGTTCCATGGAAGATGAAAGAACTCGCGTGTTTTTGGAGATCTTGCAAGCCGTAAGTCGTGAAATTTAGACCCTTTTATTATCTGATTCTGATTATTTGATAGCACATAATCACTTTCATAACGCGCATCCAAATACCCTTAATTTATTTCAAATGTTGTGACACAGATTGACAGTAACACCGACGGGCTTGTGGACTTCACCGAATTTGTAGCTGCTACTATTCATGTTCACCAGTTAGAGGAACATAACAACGAAAAATGGCAAAAAATGACAAAAGCTGCATTTGATAAGTTCGATGTTGATAAAGATGGATATATAACTCCAGAAGAACTTAAAATGGTAAGTTTTCTTGAGGTCAACATCTTACAATCTAAATATTCAAAATCATATGCATTTGTTCTCAGCTCAATCACCAAAACTGTCCCCCTTTTATAGAACTTGTCATCAAGTTTAAACCACGTGTCAAATCATTCATGTATTCATAAATACCGCGTTAAATTTGAAGTTGCAGTTTTCTTTCTTTGACCCTTTATTTCTGACAAATTAACTGATTTTGCAGCATACTGGTCTAAGAGGGTCAATATATCCGCTTTTAGAGGAAGCCGACATGGACAAAGATGGAAAGATTAGTCTTCCGGAGTTCCGTAGGCTATTAAGAAGTGCAAGCATGAGTTGAAAGAACCGTCACGAGCCCAACTGCTGTAACTATGGTCCGTCTTTCAGCTAAATTCATACTGAAGAAACACGGTGTTTTTTCACAAAAAAGTTGCAATGTTTTTGTTAACTATGGTCTGTGTTTGAGCTAAATTTTCATGGGCTAGTAGTTAGTGAGAAGGAAATAAGGAAAGAGTTCATGCCAAAATTGAGTAGTGTGAATTATTTTGTGTGCAAAATATAGGGGTGGTATGAATTCTTTTCCCAGTGCTTAAATGGTTTTGTATTTGTAGTTTGATGGGAGTAACATTGTGTAAATCTCTCTCTCTATATCTGTCTCTATATATATGCGCATTTTCATTATGGATCCAATATTATGTTAAGGACCGTTAGAATTGCATAGTCACATTTACATGGTAATTCAATGTGAAAATTGAAGGAAAAAAAAAAAGGCTCCCCCTCCCCGTGCAAACACACGACTTTTAAATGGCCATAACTTTTTATATGTTAATATATTTATTTTAAAATACACCATAAAAATGAATATTTTGTTCTCTTTAATTTAAGTATTCTATTGCTTTAGTATTTTTCAGTTTTTTAAAAGAAAAATTAGCATATTACGTGATTACTATTGTATGTGTTCTCTATCATATCATCGGAGCACCCCACTAGTTTATACGATAAAGTTAGTTCCAATAGTGAGATAGTAAAAGATGAGAGTGAAAATAAATAAGAGAATATGGGGGGAAACTTATTTCATTCATATGTTCAAGAGCTCATACAAACATATACGTGACATCATATATTTTTAGTCTTTAACATGAAATCAAACTCTTATACATATGTGAGAGTAATGATAGTTCTAATGTCTACAATCATGATTATTTATAATCCCCCCAATATATACATATAGGAGAAGGATCCAAGTTGTAACATCCAAAATAAATTAATATGTATTTTAGGACAATGGCGTGTTAAAAGGGATATATAACTACTTATATTTCAAAGGTTAGTAAAACTGTTGCGTATTATTGACGGGGTAAAATGTATATACGGCTTTTCTTGGTTACTAGTAATTTTATGTATGCAAAATAATTAGAGGAAATCAGAATTTGTTGTATAAAATATTATAGGATGACATGAAAATAAGTAATAAAGTTATGGATAAATAAAATGCATATATATATATATATATATTTATATACGTGAGTTATAAAATATAACTCATAAAATCCTATAGCTACACGTCAAAGCCAATGATCCTTGTAGATTGTAGAAGTACACATGGTGAAATATGAAGAATTCATCAGGTTCATATTTATCTATTTCACCTACCAAGTATAATAATAACTAGATATATATGGTGATATTGGTGATGGCAAGAGTTCCGAAGTAATTTTTTTTGAGAATTAACAATAGCGCTTAAGATAGTTGCTAGTGCACACTCAATTAGTTGAGAGTTGAACTTCTGTTCCTGTGGTCATAATCACGTGGTGTTACAAAAGTGATCAGTTGGTTCGAATTCTCGAATTCGGTGGACTATCATCATCGGCGAACGGCATCGGTTTTGAGTCAAAACTTCTATACAACCTATAGGTATGTAAATTTAAATTTGGTTGGGGCATTTTTATTTATGTAATTGGTATGAGATAGTTAAATCTCAATAAAAGGATGGGATTTGGATTGGTGATGAGATGGTTGGGGTCATCAACGGCAATCGTCGATGGGTGGATTTGGTCCTGAACCGAGTGCCGTGGCCTTGATATAGAGGAAGGAAATCAATTATGTGGAGACAACTTTTTGAAATAATTAGTATTAATTATGTTGAGTTGTAAGAATTTTAATCAAAGTGATAGAAATAAAGTGAAGTAATATTAATAGTATAAAGTGTCTCAAAAGGAAGAAATAATGAATGGGGTGGTTGGTAGAAATGAACCGTAAGGGTGTAAACTTTATATACAGGTTCGCTTATTTCGGGTGTTGGACTATTAAATATAGTACTCAAATAGATCCTAAAATAACCGGTGAAATACTATATAAATTTTTTTTGGAAGGCAACTTTCATTAAAAAAACCCGGCTATCTCCAAGGCGGAGAAAGCCAAAACACAACAATCACTTACATAACATCAAACGTAAACGTACGCCAACCCTCCCAATTAACATCATTGCCCTTACTTCTACTATTAAACCACAAAAAACTGAGAGCCTTGACATCCGCAATGATTTGATTAACCGCCACGTTCGTCTTGTTAAAATATTTATCGTTCCTAGCCTTCCAAATCCGCCAAAACGTGATCACCAAGATACCTCTAAGAATATCTTTCTTCGTCTGAGAAAGACCTAAATACTCCGCAATGTCTTTGATGTCCCGAACCGAAAACAAGAATATCGGAGGAATATGACACCACTTCGAAATGCCCATCCACACACCATTGGAGAAAAAACATTCCGCAGCTAAGTGATCTATCGTTTCCTCCGGACCATCGCAAAACAGACAACCATCCGCCTCCACGTACACATTCCTTCTTCGCAGCGCTTCTCGAGTAGGTAACCGGTTTAGCACAGCTCTCCAATAAAACAGATTGCACTTGGCTGGAAGCCACTTCACCCACACCCCATCTTCTATATTCTGCGCGCTGTTTGAGCCATCAACCCACTGCTTTGTATCTTGGACAGAAAGATTCTGCAATAAACTAGCATTCCAAATCCACCTATCTGTGTTGTCATTTAGCGAAACATTAGCCAGCAACCTAGAACAATCAACCAACTCCGTCACTTCCTGAGGCGTTGCTGGATAACGTTTCCAATCCCAAGCCATAATCCCTGATCTCCCGTTAAAGTTAACTCTATCCGCCACAACGCACCACTTATTTTTCTCAAGCTTGAACAGAGCCGGGAACGCAGACTTTAAGGACACCCCATTTATCCACGGGTCAATCCAGAACTTAATCTCTTTACCATTTCCTACTTGACCTTGAAGTAAACTGTTAAAAGACGACCCATTGATAATAAGCCTATCACCACTAGACACGATCTTACCCCAAACTCCGCGCATAGAACTGTTGAAAGGAACAGAATTCCATCTTCTTTTCGAACCATGAATGGCGTCTATAACTTTCCTCCACATAGCCATACCCTCCGTTCTATATCGCCAAACCCATTTTAGCAACAAAGCATTATTACTAACGTCAAGTTTGGTTAGACCAAGCCCTCCCATCTTTTTAGGCCGTGTCACCACGTCCCACCCAACCCAATGCATCTTGTGAACATCCTCATTACCTCCCCATAGAAACTTTCTCACCAACTTTTCGAGACTATTCACAACCGCAACCGGAGCTTTAAATAGAGAAAAATAGTAAGTAGGGAGGCTCTCCGAAACCGACTTAATCAACACCACTCTATCCCCCATTGATAGCGTCCTAGACTTCCACTTAGTCAATCTCTTTTGAAACACCTCCACTATAGGGTCCCAATTATTTATTCTCCCCATATTGGCACCAACTTGAATCCCAAGGTACTTAAAAGGAAGAGCACCCGGACTACAACCTAGCGCTTCTGCTTGACCCAACACCTCGTCTGAATTCAACCCAATACCATAAAGAGTGGATTTTTTAAGATTAATCTTTAAACCCGAACATAAATGAAATATCCGTAATATCCTTTTCAAAGCTTTAAAATTAGAATTCGACCATTCCCCCATAAGCATAACATCGTCCGCATACAATAAATGGGAGATACAAGGCCCATCGTTGGGAAGTTGAACCCCATTAAAATCCCCATCAACACAAGCTTTTTTAACAAGACCCGAGAGAGCTTCCATGGCAATAATAAAAAGAAAAGGGGAGATAGGATCACCTTGCCTCATACCTTTACCACAAGCAAACTCGAACGTAGGCGCACCATTGACTAAAACCGAAGATCTAGCCGATGAAAGCACCCCTGAAATCCAATCACACCACATATCCGGGAAACCCATTTGCCTCATAACCATCAACAAAAAACCCCAATTCACATTATCATACGCCTTTTCAAAATCAATCTTGAACATGAAAAAACGCTTACCACTTTGTCTCGCCCAAGTTAAAACCTCGCTAACAATCAATGGACCATCAAGGATGTATCTACCCGCAATAAAACCCGATTGGGTCTCATGAATAATCGAATTAATCACCTTCTTCAGTCTATTTGCGAGCCCTTTAGAAATCACCTTACTCACTATCCCAATCAAATTAATCGGACGATTCTCACCCAATGAAACCGGGTTACTAACCTTGGGAATAAGAGTAATAAACGACGATCCAACCCCCCTACTAATGACACCTGTATCAAAAAAACTCGTTAAAAATATTCAAAAAATCACCCGCCACCAATGGCCAAAATTTTTTTATGAAACAAAAATTAAAGCCATCTGGCCCGGGAGCTTTATCACTGCCACAACTGAACACGGCCTCCTTGACTTCAAACTCTGAAAATCTAGCCACTAGCATACTCGCATCCGCCGACGACACCTGTTTGAGGTCATAACACCTTAAATACGACCGGACCACCATCTCCTCCTTGAACTTATTGCGAAAGAACACCATCACCTCTTTTTTAACTATGCTAGGACGCGTCTCCCATATCCCGTTTATCAACAAACCCGGAATCCCATTGGTGACCTTGCGACTATTAATGAATCCATGAAAAAACGCCGAATTCTCATCACCTTCTTTAGCCCACTTCACCCATGATTTTTGTTTCAAATCCTTGCGCTTCCACGTTTCAATCATTTTCACCCGCTTAGACCCCTCCTCAAGGACCCATTGCTCTTCTTCAGTTAATTCCCTCCTCTCCATAACCACCTCTAAGTCTTCTATCTCTTTTTTAATTCCCACCACCTCCTCTGTTTCTTTAATATTGACAACTTTTATCCAATCAAGTAAAGCACATTTGACTCTTTTGAGCTTCTCCATTAAAAACACATCTGGCTTCAACTCCATATTATACTCGATCCTCAGCGCATCCTTCACTAAGTCATCAAACCCCTCTCTACACATCCATGAATTATAAAATCTAAATGGTTTTGCACCAAAATTTTTTGACACCAACTTCAACAATAACGGACTATGGTCGGAGTGAAGTCTAGCAAAAGCTCGGTACTCCGCATTAGGCCATCGATCACTAATAGAAGCCGAAACGAAAATACGATCAATACGGCTCAACTTATTACCTGCACAAAAAGTAAATTTACGGTTACGTAAAATAAATTCACGAAGATCCAAGTCCTCGATGAACTCATTAAATTCCGAAGCCGCTGCCGCCTTGAATTTAGAGTTTCTTCTTTCGTCACGATTGCGAACACAATTGAAATCGCCTCCTATAATCCAGAAACCCGTATCCGTATCAATCGAAGACCTCATTGCACTCCAAACTCGTCTCTTGTCAACCAATTTTTGAGGCACGTACGCATTAACGCAACAAAATCTAGTACCCTCAGCCTCTAGCTCGCCATTCACAAGTAAGAATTTATCATTTTTCGTAACCGAAAAAGACCCAAACAGCTTCGCATCCCACACCGTGACAAGACCACCTGAACGACCAGAAGACGGAACCCAATCGAACAAGTATTCCCCATTACCCCAGAAATTACCAATATCAATACTATCAATGGAAACCAATTGTGTCTCTTGGATCATAACCATACTCACTTCATTCTCTCTACGCATCTTCCGAACCCATTCAGCTTTGAGCTCAGAACCCATACCCCGAATATTGATAGACAAAACATTCATTGGATAACCGGTTGAAAACCTTCCTCCCTAACCATGTGACCAACCGAACTTTCAAAACACTCGATATTTTCAACACCCAATTTCTTACCAAAATCTAACGTTTCAGCAACCTCTTTCAACACCTCCCCCTCAGTCGCATCCATTTCTACCCCATCTACTGGCACATTCAAATCAACCTTATCCACACCTCTAGTCTTGTCAAGCACATTTGACACTTCTATATTACATGCATCAACCCTTGTATCCAAGCCTTCTAAATCCGCTCCAGTACTCAAACCATTTGGAATGAAAGAACCCCCACTGTTATCATACAAAGGACAAGAACTCACGCTATTAATAAATCTATCCAAATCGAAAAGATCATCCCCTTCTCTATGTCTCTTTTTTGGTCTTTCATGCCCCACCGGTGAACGCGAAAACTTCTTCCTCGTCTTTTTTCTGTAAGCCTTCCCTCTTTTTTTAGGTTCGTCTGACTCCACAGTAACCCCCACCGTGCTATCCGTCGCAACAGACTCGACATGCACTTGAACCACATTGTCCCTCACGACCTCCTTCACCACATCTTCAGGAATGACTTCCGGTTCCGGAACCGAAATAACCTCCTCATCCACCACCATATTCCTATCCCCACTCTCTTCCTCCTCGACATTCTCTGACTCCTCACCATCAAACACACAATCCGGTGCCCACTCTTCACAATCTTCATCAAACGAAATAGGAAATACCGAAGACTTCCAACGTAAATTCATAAGCTGATGGATTCTAGTAGTCGAACTAGTTAACACTCCCACCAAAACGTGAGACAAATCCTCATCCCCATCAACATCACTCGGCAATTGCAAAATCTTACCAAATTTTGACGCAATATCGGAAATCACAGACTCAACGGATAAACACAAAGGAATACCCACCAACCTGAGCCATGCGACACGTTCAAATTCCCAAATCTGGCCTTCCCATGCGTCCAAAGAAACGAACACCTTATCCCATACTCCTTTTTTATCATAAAAACAATTCTTGTCATCAATCGAACCAAACACAAGGATAATCGAAAGACCACCCAAGTACTTAATTGTGACCTTACAATTCACCGACTCACTCAACCATAATCTCAGCCGCGTTAGGGAAAGAAGATCTTTAACTTTTCCCCAGCAACCCAAGACCATTCCAGTTACTCCGAACCAAGACTTCATCTTTAACTTTGATGTCTATTGGTTCTTTCCCAGATTCTACGTTCAAAAGTGTATCTCTAAAAGACCTGCCACCCACCTTAGACGTACCACCACCGTCATTCGTCATTACCGGATCATCATGCACCTTAATAGGCACCTCATTACCTTTACCTGAATCCACTCACTCACCGGTTTCCATACTTTATTCTCCCTTCCTTGGACCTTCTTGCCGTTCACAAATCAAGCCAGAACCGCAAACAACTTATAACTCCCGATCCAAACGTCTTTAAGATCTTCTTCCAGTTTCACCGGATCCCGTACGTTGATAAACGAAACAAAACCAAACCTCTTTCCCAGCCTATCATATTTCCGAGCGATGTACGTACCTTGAATTAATCCAAAACCTTTCATGACATGCACCAAATCAGCCGAAGAGCAGCCCTCTGGGAGATTAGAAACAAACACCTTGGTAATCTGGACGTTAGATCCTGCATCCCCATGTTTCGTTGACCTTCTATCGTTCCTGGATGGTACATCATACCACGTGTTCACCTTGTAACGTTCCTTCGCCGCCATGCAGAAAAACCAAACCCTGGTGAAATACTATATAAATAATCATGGGGTGTTATGATTATTTAGGTGGTCGAGTTTGAGCTAGGATTTGTTAAGCTCTAAGGGAAATCGGTTATAGCGTGGCGTTGCACATACAGTGAGTGTTACATACCTCTGGAAGTATATATATACATGATGTGCTGATTATGTGTTAGAACTGTATGAGTGTTAATATAGTTCTTATTTGATCACATATATTTGGATGTGTATATTAGTATATTAGTATATGTTGAATCAGATGGGAGTTTTCTGATTTGACATGAGATCGCAGGGAGTTAGCGATCTTGGTGGATTATTGGATTCAGATGGGAGTTTTCTGTTCCAATAAATAATAGCGAAGGAGTTTCGCAAATTTAAACCATATGGAAGTTGTATGGTTCTATCGTTGTGTGTCGTTATTGTGGTCATGTTTTATAGGTATTAATTGATCACATACATTTGAATGTGATATTAGTATATGTTGAATTAGATGGGAGTTTTCTGATTCAACATGAGATCGCTGGAAGTTGGCGATCTTGGTGAATTATTGGACTCAGATGGGTGTTTTCTGATCCAATAAATAATCGCATGGGAGTTTTGCGATATAAACCATATGAAATTGTATGGTTCTGAATTGTCGTGTGTCGTTTTTTTTGTGGTTATATGACCTGGTGATCTAATGTACACTCACTTAGCGAAAGCTAATCAGTTGTTATATGTATATGCTTTCAGGTGCTTTCCATAAGCAGAAGGGTCGGACCAAATCAAGTCTTGCGGTTAAAGGATCGAACGTGTTTTTGGTAAAATATTATGAACGATAGTCAAACATGTTTTGGCAAACTAATGGTTGTAAAATAATCATTCTAAATGAAATAAAAGTTTGACGTTTTGTATAATTAAATTGGGACCTTCTGCTTAAACTCTGATATAAGGCGTGTTTAGAAAAAAATTTTTTTTGGGTGTTTCACAAGTAGAACAAGTTTTATTGCGAGAACATGAAGCACTACTCTAGAATCATAGATTAGTTTTGATTAATGGTGTAATGGGTGATGGTATTCAGTATAAATATTAAAGTCTGTATTGGAGATAATTTCTCCTCCTTGCTTTCCTCCACCATGCTTTTCCATATTTTCCTCCTTGCATTATGCCCAATATTTGTGCCTTCATATTTTGTGTCCCAAGATTAGCTCATTACTCATTTTATGTTTTGTTTTATATATTTATATAGGAGATAGTTTTCTCCTTTAGTTTGTACCAAATATTACAATCAACAACGTCTTTCATTTCTATCTCTATACTCATATACAAATAACTACATTGTTGTTTTGAGAGTCGTCGGCGTTTAGAGACCGAGCAGCCCTCCGGCTGTAGGGCTAAACCAATAAACCGAACCCAAACATAAAAACGCTTCCGTTAGAAATGGGTGTTCAGTGGATGAATTCCTTAAAAAAGGAGGGGGTTAAGCTTGGGTTACGACAGAGAAGACAAAATAAATTTTTTTTGTTTTGGTCAAAAAGCCTCTAAAAAGAATCTTGGGATTAGTGTTTTTTTAAGGTGATTTAAAAAATAATAATAAAAAAAGGGGAGGCAGTGACGGGCGAAAGCATGATGGAGAAGAACAAAGACCAAAAAAAAAATCAGGTTCTATGAACTCGCAAGAAAAGAAAAGTCGAGTTCTTTGAACTCGCGAGAAAGAAAAGTCGGGTTCTTTTAAACCTGCGAGAAAGAAAAGACGGGTTTGTTGAACCCGCGTGAAAGAAAAGTTGGGTTCTTTTGAACTCGCAAGAAGAAAAGTCTTGTTTGTTAAACCCGCGAGAGAGAAAAGTCGGGTTCTTTTGAACTCGCGAGAAGAAAAGTCGAGGTCTTTGAACTTGCAAGAAAAAAAAAGTCGTTTTTTTAAAACCCGCAAGAAAAGAAAAGTCGGGTTCGTCAAACTCGCAAGAAGAAAAGTCGGGTTTCTTTGAGCCCACAAGAAGAAAAGTCGGGTTCCTTTGAGCCCGCAAGAAGAAAAATCGGGTTCCTTGAACCCGCAAGAAGAACAGTCAGGTCCAAATCTATGAGCTTTCAAGAAAGCAAACACTCCAACTTGAGGGTGAGTGTTCGAAAAGAAAGAAATATTCTTGGCTAGTTGGGCGTTATTGGCATACACGCTCCAACTTGAGGGGGAGTATTGGAGATAATTTCTCCTCCTTGTTTTCCTCCACCATGCTTTTCCATATTTTCCTCATTGCATTATGCCCAAGATTTGTGCCTCCATATTTTGTGCCCTAAGATTAGCTCATTGCTCATTTTATGTTTTCTTTTATATATTTATATAGGAGATAGTTTTCTCCTTGTACCAAATATTACAATCAACAACATCTTTCATTTCTATCTCTATACTCATATACAAATAATTACATTGCTGTGTTGAGAGTCGTCGGCGTTTAGAAACCGAGCAGCCCTCCGGCTGCAGGGCCAAACCAATAAACCAAACCCAAACAAAAAAAACGCTTCCGCTAGATTTCTATAGTTTGTCAGGGTATTATGGGTAATTTGTATGTAGTTCTTTTTGTTAGATTTTAAATGTATACATCTTCTTGATGAAATCAAATGCGCTCCTTTTCTCCACTTTTATGTCAAATATCCCATGGATTTCCCTTCTTAAGAAGACTAGTGGGGAACCCGCGCGTTACTGCGGTAATTGTTGTTCGTATTCACTACAACAAAAATGGGTTTTTAGTACCCACAAAAGCGTCCTAAAATGTTATTTTATAGGACCTTTTATTTAATAGGACCAACGGTAAAAGCGTTTCATGTAAGGGGGTCGTAATAAGTCATACAACTTAAAAAACGTCCTAATATCTCAAATAAGATTATGAAACCAATTTTATGGTCGCATAATATGTCCTAAAAAAAACTCCTAATAAAACATATTAGGACACTTTTACAATGTTTTAATATGTGCTTACCTACTTTTAATCTTTTAATACACATACAAGAGTCCTTAAAAATTAATTTATAGGACCCTTGTGATGTAACATTATAGGAGCTTTAGTACCAAGAAATGGGTCCTAATATCCCGAATAAGATTATGAAACCAATTTTATGGTCGCATAATATGTCAATGAACAAACAATATAGTGTCCTAAGAAAAGCATATTCGGACACTTTTACAATGCTCTAATAAGTTTAATAGGACCAAATTTCAATGTCATAACAAGTCATATGATAGAACGTTTTTAAACATATGCACACACAATTTTATGATATACTGTATATAACATCAACTAATGAAACAAATAAAACTTTAATATATTTCAAATAAGCATATTCATAACAAAAACACTAAACATTAATAAGTTATAACATTATCCAACATAAAATCTTGTAACGTTTAACAAAGAAATTAAAAGCAGTGAAAGAAATAAGCAGCATAGAATCCTAAGTCATCATGTGTCCTCAATCCTCACGGACTACCTACAAAAAACCATCCATGTATAAGCATTAAGTTCCATATTTTCATGCCTTTTCCGTGAGATGACATACCCTTTTGTTGTCTTTCCATCTCGCTAGTAGTTGGATAATCCATTGTAAAGGCAACGATACCCTGCAACTATAAAAACTATCATTTCAAAAAAAGAAGTTTAACTTTATTTGATCTGAAACTAGTAAACAAATTATATCTTGTGTGCAGCTCTAGTGACTTGAGGGTAGCATCAGTACCAATGGCATAAACTTTGTTTCAATAAATTTATCTAGATTGTAAAAATAGTTGTTTATTACTGGGAAACTCTTTTCAATAAAAATCATGCTTCTTTAATTTTTCGAAGAAACTATTGAGATTACATACCTCAAAGCAACACAACATTTCTAAACAAGCTTCTCAAGTTCAACAATCACAACACAATTAGTAATACATTGAGCACCTTTAGATTAAAAAAGGGACCAAATTGATTAAAAAAGCTAATATTATGCCTTGAAATAAATGCGTTAAGCCATTGATATTAACTTATTCAGTAACTATTCTTTTAAGCAAATTAACAAACACTTGGTGTGCATGGACTAGCCCAACATGATTTGTTCACTTAAAGAAACAACAACAATAATAAATGAACAGAATGAAAGATCCTAAAACTAGGCCTGTAAACGAACCGAACGTTCATGAACTGTTCGTGAACTGTTCGGCGGGAAGTTCGTTTATGTCCGTTTATTTAAATAAATGAACGAACACGAACACAATTTTTTGTTCGTTTAATCAAATGAACGAACATGAACACACATTTGTTCGTTCATTTATGTTCATGAACGTTCGTTTATGTTCGTTCATTTATGTTCATTTATGTTCGTTTATGTTCGTTCATTTTTGTTCGTTTATGTTCGTTTAATTAAACTTTACTTTATTTTTATTATTTAGTTCCCTTTTGTTAAGTAACCTCAATTCATATTATTATATTATATATAATATATTTGATATGTTTTAAAAACTTAACCCTAACCCTAACATTCTAAACATATCAGCCGCTCTCCACACTTCATAGCCCCACCTCCCTTTTTTTTGGTAGATACATGATGGATATTTTGAATGCATTCAAACTTCTAATTTAGATTTGGTTTTGGTTTTGGTTGCGTTGTGATGTATTAGACGTGGTTGAATTGTGATGAATCATTATTAACTTGTTTTTGTTCATTAATGTTCGTTTATGTTCATTTGTGTTCGCTTATATTGATCATTTGCGTTTGTTTATGTTCATGAACTGTTCGTTTAGGTTTAAACGAACGAACATAAACGAACACAAACACAACAAATTTCTTAATGAACGAACACGAACACAAAAATGTGTTCGATTATGTGTTCATGTTCGTGTTCGTGTTCGGTTAAAGTTAAATGAACAAACACGAACACGCTTGTGTTCGTGTTCGTTCGGTTCGTTTACAGCCCTACCTAAAACAATCATATTCCTAAATTTAAACCATTAAATCTCAAATTCTTAGAACCCACGTAGCAAAATAAGAATTTTGTTTGGTCGATTGAGTGACATGAATCAAACCTGATACATTAAATATTATTGAATAAAATTGTATCATAAAGATCAAACAAATTGAAATTGATGAGTATGTAGCAAAAAATTCGTAACTAAAATAGATGAATGAAGCCAAGACCTGTTCTTGGAAGATCTGGGGCCCCAAAAAATTTGGGGCCTAAAGCAACCACAGTGATTTGTTGTTGTTGGCGTCAATGACATTGGTGAAAATCAGAGAGAGAAGGGGTAGACTTTATGTTGTGATTTGAAACCCTAGATGGCGAATGATGGAACGTAGCCAGGAAAAGGAATATCATATCACATCAAAACTATTCCTGTTCAACTAATGTAAAAACTAAATACTATGGGAGGGAAAAACTTTTCGGAAAATTTAAATTAAGAATTTCTAGGAGGGAAAGGTGAAAATATTTTAAAAAACCTTTTAAGATATTAAGCGACACACACAAAGTGCCATTATGATTAAGCGTCCTATAAAGGTTGAAGTTATAAGATCCAAGTGTTAAGTGTCCTATTAAGTTATGTTATAATAAAACTCCAGCGAATAAGCGTCCTATAAAACGAATGTTTTATGACTCAAATATCATGTGTCCTATTACGGTGTATTATAATAACACCACAATGATTAAGTGTCCTATAAAGGTTAAAGTTATAAGACACACGTGTCAAGTGTCCTATTAAGTTATGTTCTAATATGACTTCGACTAGAAAGGGTCCTATAACATCTAACATTTATGACTTAACTACAAAGTGTCGTATTAAGTTATGTCATAATAGGACTCCCGGTGATCATGGGTCCTGTTACATTACCACATAATGAGATACCAACAACTAAATGTCTTATAAATTATTTTATTAGGACCTACATTTTAAGTGTCTTTTTAAGTTATATCATGATAGGACCCTAAAGAATCATCTGTCCTATTAGTTAGCTTTTTAGGACACCAGTTTAGTAGCGTATATTATAAAAGGACCCCAAAAGTTCATTCGTCCTATTAAATAATTTTTTAGGACCCCATTTTATAAGCGTCCCACACAAAAGGTCCTTAAAAGCCCTTTTTGTTGTAGTGATTGGAACATGTTTTGTATACGACAAAGTTTTGGATACAAACATAATATGCTCACTAACAAACATCAAGTTGAGAGCACAAACACTGATCAAATTATTAGTTGGTTATTAGTTGTTTTCATGTAAACCATTGAAAGAAATTGTAATAAAAAAGAAAAGAATATAATTTCACATTTACTCCAAAAGCATGTGAAGAGATGTCTAATATATAGTCAAATGACTATGAACCCAAGTAATAAGATATGCAATCACCTATAGACAATTGAAAGAAAGTTTCTAATAATTTGGTTATCAATTGTTAAAAAATAAAATAAAAAATAAATAGATAGAAAAACATACTTCCACCTCAATACGCATTGCTTCTATATCTCAACAGTTGATGCCTACACGGTTTATGGCATTTTGTTAAGCAATATATCATGGGAATACATCAAGGTATCAAGTTTGAATTTTCATTCATACAAACCAACGAACCATCCTAAAGCATAAATAGATTGAATGAACTAAGTCAAACCTTGATTGCATTGTTAACACCAGTGATGTTTTCAAACTGAACGAATGCATAGTACACATCAAGATCCTGCTTTCGGATATATACTCTTAAGCGGAAATGGCCATGTACGTAAGCATATCTAAACCATATGAGTTGTGGTTCTAGGATATGAAAACCATAATCTGAAAAAGAAAAGGATGCAACAATCAATTCAAAATATAAACTATCCCATTTTAAGGAGTCAGCAAAATATTTAGGATTGAACTTGTATACAAGTATTAGGCTACAAACTTTTTTACCCTTTCCAAACATTGTGTGGGGAACAAGATCCCTAAAGCCATCCACATTTGCATTGGTTGGATTAAAATCAACTTTTTTTTTTCTTTTCTTCAAAGGCAACTTAAGAGTCATCATCCCTTCCACTACTAAAATCAAACAGTAAAAACAAATGCTTAACAAAGTAAAATGAAATGCTTCTACTACTATTCAACAACACAAAATGAACACCTAATTTTTGGTAAGACAGACTATCAAACAGTTGGTGTGCACGACTAAATTATGAAGGGATACGAAAACAATTTTAGGTAATGAGAGGAGATGATACTTCCATATAAAACCGATCGCATGGTAGTCGATGCCGGCGCCTAAAAATCACCACATACCTAAACAAAATTCATCGCATTCCAACAAATAAACAATCATACCATCAATTAACTCGGATTACCCTAAGACGATAACGAAGTTTGAAAACAAACAACAATAGGAAACAAATTACCTTAGCAAAAACAGAAAGCACGATGGCACAATGAAGCGATGCAGACAATCGATGTCAAGAAGCTCATAATAAAAAAAAAAGGTGGGGTTGTTGATCATTTGTATTTGAGTCAGTTTGTTTCCTCTAGCCGGTGCATTTGCCCTTTTATCAACTTCATTAACTTGTTGTACTATAGGCATGTAGTATTTACTTAAATTTGGCGATCATCCCTCCCTCATGCTTTATATATAGTATAGATGTATTCAGGGCCGGTTTTGGGGTAGGGCGGGGTGGGCGACGGCCTGAGGCCCAAATCTCTCGAGGGCCCGAGGTTCATCGGCGGATCTACAGGGTATATATAGCTATAAGAATAAAGTAGAAGATGCTTGAATTTTTTCGGCCAATGTGCGGTGGTCTGACAGCGGCGCTGTTACTTTGTTAGCTCCGGCGTGCTTTTTTCCCGTAAGTTAAAAGTGCAGGGAGGCAGGGAAGAAGAATAGAAGATATAAAATGGGATGTTTAATATAGGCTTTTTTTGTCATATTAGTCAGCCAATGTTTTATATGCTTTCATCAATTATTTATCAAGTATCCAATGATACAATATTAAATTCCAATTTCCAACGTCATACTAAAAAAAACTCATGAAACATTTAACAATCAATACAATTTTCAGACTATAAATCGAAAGTTGTTAGAACATCAATTTTTTTTTTAATCAAAAAAGTTTTTCATTCTATAAATAGCAAATTACATTAGATAATGGGAAGACGGATAACAAGCTGAGCCGACAACTCTTTCAAATTAAACTTCAAAATAAATGTGAAAAAAGTTTGAACTATATTTATTTGTATATATCAATTTATTTGATTTAGTATTAAAAATATATCAATTCTTTTGTTTTGTTATTGTTTATATATTACTTAAAAGCTTTATTACCGTTCTATTCTAATATGTTCTGTAATCTAATGCAGAGATCTACTTTGTATTATAATCTTTCATAAAATAAAAATAAAATCTCAAGCAAATATAAATTGATAAAATGGTAAAAATGACTCACTTTTAGGAACATAAAATCGTTATAGTGGTCATAGTACATCTACTGTAAAAAGAAATATAGGGGGCCCAATTTTCATCTCGCCCGAGGCCCAAATTTCTTTTAGGGTTCTCAGGGACGGCCCTGGATGTATTGTTCCTTATTCGATTCCTATTTACTAGTTTTTTTTTTTTTTTTTTACTTTTTTTGTTGCATTCTTTGATTTTAATGTAGGTATCGAGGATTTAAACTTACGGTATTATGTGGATTTTAACTGAGAAATGATTTTGGTTACTTTAATTAGATGTATGACTATCAAATTTGAACGATGTACGTAATCGATACAATAGAGTTGAGGGTTAAGATCAAATACACAATGAAAGAAAAATAGGAAGTCGTGGGAAGGGTATCAAACGGACTCTGATTGAGCTCATTCAAGTGGCATTGGAACCGTCTCATCGAACCCTACAATCTTAGTTTTTAGCTTTCGCATTTTTGATGTTTTAGCTTGTAACTTTTAGAATTTACGTTATATCACTGTGTCTTTTATGTAGTTTTTTAGCATTGTGTTATATTTTTCGGCATTGTGTTATATTTTGTGGCTCATTGTGTCATATTTCGTGATTTACTGTGTTTTTTTGTATCCTTCTCACCCTTCTCATTTTTGTTACACTGTGTAGAATAACCTGACCCTAGGAATTGAATTAAAAAATAATGTTTTATAGATAATATGGTAAAATGTTGTTGGGCCTTTTTTAAAAGTAAAAGTTGGGTTTTTTTTTTTATATTGACGATGGTGTAATTTGCAAAAGTGTGAAGTATTTTTTTTTTTTTATGTAGAATCTGAAGTAGGAGTTTCTATGTAGTGTAGTTTTTAATAGTTTTTAAACGTGGATGATAATTAGTTAATTTAGTTTTGATTAATTACTCGTGCATGTGATTTATAAAAATGTTTGGAGTTTGACGTGTAGCCATTATATCTTGATTCTACAACATGCAATGGAATACAATTTGAAAGAAGGAATTTCGCAATGGCGGAATGGAACATGGAGAGAATGAAGCTAAGGTAGAAGATGGAGATTGAAGGCAGAGGGTTTGGCATAGACATTGCTACTTTTGCGAAGGGGCGTATGAAAACATACATGGGGACGACTGACGAGATCAAAGAACTAGGACTTGGGTTTTGCAAATATGACATACATAGAAGTGGCGTATGTGGGTTGTAAACATGTACCCATCACGTATTTATAAAGATAATAAAAAAAAAGTTTTTATGTTGTATTTGTGTAGCATGTAGGTATATGTGTTGGTTTGTGTGCGATATTTGTAAGCAAAGATGAACGTATGTAGGTGCTAATGTGCTATGCTTATGTGTTAGAAGATGAGATTGATCATGCAGGTTACATTATTATTGATCAACTTGGGAAATTTTAATTGTTAAATTGTCTTTAATATAGTTCATCATACATACATGTGTTACTCTAAGTAAGCTGTATGCAGGCGTTGGTTTGTGAGGGATATATATTGGTGTATGTGTTCCTTTGTGAATTGTGATAGATATTTGTGGGAACAAAATGATATATCAGGGGGGAAAGGCACTCCACTAAGAGTATTTTATTTATTTTCATTTAAATACATATCTAATTTTTTTTTAATTTCCCACGGTTTAAATTTTTACAACCGTCCCATAATTTAATTTACAATCAAACACGGTAAAAAAAGTAATGTCATTAAACCGTCCCACCTAGAACGGTCAATAATTCTTTTTTTGTGAACCGTCTCACCTAACGGTCAGTAATTAAATTTCAAACATTTAAACCGTTCATAACTTTGTATATAAAGACCGACCCACCGTGGTGTAAAACTCACACAAACTCACGGTTTAAACAAACAAACACCCACACTTTAAACAAAGATGACTTGCTGGAACGAGGAAGAGGAGATCGCGTTGGTGGTGTACTACAAAGAAGATGCTCAAAACGACTCGGCTTTAAAACAACTCCAACGCTCGATGCGCTCGGGCTCGCACCCGGAGAGGTTTTGGGACCGCGTATTGGCCGACTTCAACCAACAAGTCGGCATCAACGACCGAACCATCGAGAGCCTCTAGCGGAAGTAGACTGATCTCAACAATAAGTGTGATCGGTGGACCACTTTCTACGACCGCACGTTGAGGGAGCATCCGGACATCAATCCGGAGTTGGCTATCTTTTTCACGCATGTGGACTATGCGGCTCGATACTACAACGATATCGACCTTATCAAGGCATGGCAATTGTTACGCCAACTTAATTTTTTTTTATTTTTTTAATGTATTTTAATTTTATGTTTACTATTAATGAATTTATGTTTTTTATGTTAATCTTTTTGTTTTTTATTTAATTAGGTTTTAGTTTATTTTATGCTTTAATTAAATTTAAACGGGACCATAAATATACCATTAATACACGGTTTAAACAATTAAAAATACGGTTTAAATAAAAAAGATATTATTATATTAAATCAAAATTAATAAATACACGGTTCTCAATCCGTGAGATATCTAACGGATTTAATCTACGGGACCACCATCAGCACGGGTGGCGACGGTGTTACCGTGCTGGTAGTGAGGTATTCGAGACCAAATCGGGTGGCGCCCCGTGCCCCTTAAAGAACTATGTTTTCGGTATAGGTAGGTACCTACCTATGTTAGCTTCAATGGTGTTAATTGTAGGCAAAAAATAAAATTGTATAGGTACTTTGTTTATGTGTAGGAAGGTAAGTTTAGTTATACGAATTCTATGTAAAGAAAATATTGTTTTTTTAATACAAACATTTTCTATTTGATAAATCTTATTTTGTTTTAATCTGCTACGATTTGAATATTTCTGTATAAAAGTAATCTTCAGTTTTAAAAAATATTAGCAGAAAAATTAATTCGTTAACAATAAGTGTAAAAAAGCCAATGATCTCCAGCTCAGCTGGTTTGAGGTAGGGTGGGTTTTCCCTTAGGGTTCCCATCCTGGGGGGAGGTCACAGGTTCGATTCATGCACACCACAAAAAAAATTCCCCGTGACGGTTTGAGCTTAGGCAAGGAGGACACCGGTGTGTGGGTAGGGATTCAAACTTGGGACCAATAGGTTAGGGTTGTACAAGGATTTCCATTGATCTAAACCTTTCAAAAAAAAAAAAGTGTAAAAAAAAAGTTTTGTTCATGATTAATCCACATGAAAAGTTATCCATAGGATTAAATTGTTTAAAGCTTTAGATTAAGCAATATATCATGAATGAAAAATTAATTTGGAACTGTTTGAATTACGGAGTCAGTCAACATTTCACATAAGTAAACCGAAAGATAATTACCATGTTACCCTTCAAATCAATGTAAATAAATAAAACAAAAGAAATTCATTCAGTTTGGTGAGAATCTATTTTTTTTTTTATTTTGATTAATGTTGCTAAGAACATTTATTACAAAGGTTAGTAAACCAGTTAGATGTAGCCTATAATTTCCTAGACACCAATTATATCTCTAGCTGATAAATGATAACTAATCACCCCATTATGCACGTCTCTTAAATCAATCATTATCATGACATATCATTTTATACCGATTTGGTTTTTTTTTTCTGGTTCACATCACAGCTTTAGAATATCTTGAGGAAGAGACGAAGTTGTATAGAGACTTCATTCGAGTAAGATCTGCATACGTAATTAAAAGCAGGTTTTATAAGTTATTGAGTGTTGATCCTTTAAAAAAATTCATGAAAAAAACGACATATTTCTTTTACGGTATACACGTTTTGTCACTTTATATTAGATTTGTTTATATTGGGAAGCACTGGGGGGATAATCTAGTGTGTGTATGTGTATATATATATGTGTGTGTGTGTGTGTTTATATATATAATATGAGGTTCAGTGGGAAACCTCAAAAAGTGAGGAACCGAGAAACCATACATTTAACATGTTAAATATATCATACAAATTCAATTGAACATGTAAAAAAATTCAAATTTTTTTTTCATATAAAGATATGTAGAAACGATTCCAATAAAAAAGTATTTTTGTAATTGTTTTATACATTTTTCTTAACTCATTTTAAGCATTTTTTGAATTTTTTTTATTAAAAAGGCTTCTACATGTGTTTATTTTGAAAAATTAATTTTTTGCATTTTTAATTTATTTTTAATGATACATATAACATTTTAAATGTATGGTTTTTCGGTTCCCCACTTTTTTTATGTTACTCATTCAATACACCCATATATATATAGGTAGGTAGAAGTTCGTGTACAAACGGAGAAATTTGTGAGAAAGTTAAGAAGGATTCTAGTGTTGACTTGTGACAATCATTAAATTTAAATATCAAGGGTATTAAAGTATCTGAAAAAACACACATCTAATACATATGACTGACATAAAACACATGTCAGGACAACGAATTTGATTCATATAAAACACATTATAGTTAACCCACATAAGCAAATTATTAAATAATTGTTATATATAAAACACTCTAGCTTGTTTTTTATTCAGTACATGTGTGTTTTAAATGAATCAGACTAGTCTAGTGTTTTATAAAACAAAACACATCTACCAAATTTAGACGTAATTTTTTTACGTGTGTGTATATATATTAAAGAAAAAAAAAACGCTTGTTAATATGGTGTATTCTAAAAAAAATAATTACGTATAAAAAGTCATTAGTGCTTAAAAAAGAATAGGAGAAGTTACATATGGCTTGCATGTAAGTTTTCAAATTTAGATCACACTAAATTACTATTATATCCCTATATAGTCAAATCATTTAATCAAAATTATAACACATATTACAATTTTGCCCTCAATCAATATCCACCATCTATTTATAGATCTAATAGCTAAGAGCATTCACAATAGATGCTCTATAATATTGTGAGATGGGTCTCTATATTATATAGAGTGAGTATAAGTGGTTGTGAGTAGAGGAGAGAGAAAATATATAGATGAGACACTGTTCATCAGTAAATTTGGAGGAGATACTGTTCACCCTCTATAATTTTTTAATATTTTTAAAAGTGGTTGTGAGTAGAGGAGAGAGAAAAGATAATGATAAAAGTATAGAATAAGTATTATTAAATAGAAAATGAGAGAGAAAGATAGTGAGTTTTAGTGTAATTATAGAGACGGAGATGAAGGATTTACTGTGAATGCTCTAAAAGCACTTCTTGCCATTCTCACAAAAAAAACCATTTTTGTATAGTAACCCTACTATATATATATATATATAGGTAGATGATCCTGTAGGAAAATGGTTTTGTGTAGGAAGTGTAGGAAATAGTTAAGGCCCTTTGATCAAATATTGAGATTAAGGGCATTATAGACATTATGTACTATTTTTAAAATCTCCCAATCTCACTTTTTTAGCAAATATTTATGGCTAATTATGAAGAACCCAAATAACTAAATATTCATTGTTTTCATATGATTCATAATGTTATATCAATTTATTAAATTTCATACTCTCCCAAAATAACTAAAGATCATCATCCCATTTTTTTCGGTTCTTCAACAAAACACTTATGACGTTTAATCCATATCAAACACTAAACTAACAAAGCCTTATATAAAACACTTCTGATGTTAGAGTTTTATAACAAATAAAAACACTATTGAAATGTTTTAATCCACAAGAACAACTACACCTAATATACATAAACATTTTATAAAACACCTCTGATGTTTAATCCATATCGAATAATGAACTAATAAAGCCTTTATATAAAACACTTATGATGTTACAATCTTATAACAAACAAAACACTGTTGAAATATTTTAATTCACAACAATAACTACATCTAATATACATAAACATTAATAAAACATCTCTGATGTTTAATCCATATCGAACAATGAACTAACAAAGCCTTATACTCCCTCCGTCCCAATTTAAATGCCCTTATTTCCTTTTTTGTTTATCCCAAATTAAATGTCTCTTTCCATAAATAGAAATATAATTTCCAGTTTTGCCCATAAAAGACAAAACACAATCACTACTTTTGAGGATATTATTGTCATTTTATCACAACAAACAAAAAATTTTCTTAAAATGTGTGTTTTTAGACATGAGACATTTAAATTGGGACGGAGGGAGTATAAAACACTTATGATATTACAATCTTTTAACAAACAAAACACTGTTGAAATGTTTTAATCCACAACTACACCTAATATACATAAACATTTATAAAACACTTTTTATGTTTAATTCATATAGAATAATGAACTAACAAAAGCCTTATATAAAACACTTCTGATGTTACAATTTTATAATGAACAAAACACTCTTGAAATCTTTTAATCCACAACAACTACAATTTTATAACTTGTAATCATCGATGATTATGGGAAGAAAGAAGGACTACTAATGAGAAGAAGGGGGACTATTAATGAGAAGAAAGAGGGACTATTAATGAGAAGAGAGAGAGAGGACCGTGATTTATGCAAAGCATTTAAATGATTTCTAGAAAATTAACACAAAATGACATTCATACCCCATTTAAAACGCTTAATGACCATCCTATTCTTAATTTCTATAATATATTAAATAGATTTTAAACATATCCAAACTTTTAATCTCAACCATCCATCTTTAAATTCAATGGTTGAAAACATTTCCTACACTTCCTACACAAAAGCATATTCCTACAAGAACCCTACCATATATATATATAGGTCTAGTATAAAATGAAAACCCCGTTGAGTTTAGAAAACCTTAGAAACTCATGTAAAACCATCTAATTTTTTTTTAAAAATATAGCACATACATGCTTTTAAGCGTTTTGAGCCAAAAAAATTATAAAAACGCTGATGGATATTTGAAAAAAATAAAATAAATTTGCGTTGTTAAATATGTAACAGCTCTGTTACAACAAATAAATAGATGAAAACATATGTAAATACTGTAACTTTGTTTAGTTTTTTTTAAATATCCTATTGGTGCATTTTCTATTTTTTGGCTGAAAATGCTTAAAAATATGTATTTTACATTGTGCATTTTTTTAAAAAAAAAAGGTATTTTGCATGGGTTTCCAAGGTTTCTTTAACTCAAGAGGGCTTTCTTTTTATCCCTCCCCATTTCTGCACGTTTACACATGTATGTACATTACAAAACATGTATGTACATATATGTACAATATTGATTTTATAATTTTAGACACTTATATACATATATGTATAAAAAAATATTTCTTTGCTAGAAAACGGGCGACTTAGCAAAAAAACAAAAAGAAAGAAAGAAAGTATTTAACGTAAGAAGAGTTCAAATATGTAATGTTTAACATTATGTCATTTTTTTGTTCTCACATTAAATTTTTTCTCATTTAATCCTCCTCATATATATATATATGGTTTAAGGAACCAAATTATATTAAAATCATCATTTTAAACTAAAATCACTTACTTTAAAGCATCAAGTTCAATCTATAACAACATTATTATGAGGGAAAAAAACCAAAATGTGTTCTGCACTAACGGATTATCATTAAGCTTATGGGGTGTGGCATTCAGTGCCTTTCTGGAACAACCCCCCTCTTCGGTGTTCTGTGGCAACAAGGGTTTCTCCCCCTCCTCTTCGTCTCTCTCTCTCTCTCTCTCTCACTAGCTTCTGCCTCTCTCTAGATTTATGGTAGAGGGAACACCATCCCACTTAATGAGGATGGACATAGAGTTGATGAGCTGGATCGTAGATGAAGAATGGGATGGTGTTGGTGAAGAGCACCATACCATTTAGCCTAATAAAGTATTGGAGTTAGCCTCATAAACCAAAATTAAATAAAGCAAAGTTTTAAATAAATGATTAGAAAAATTAATTCTAATTAAGGATTATCAATGAAACAAAACTACTTCATTTTAACTACTTTATGACAATTTAAAGAATTATCCTACAAGAATCTAATCTAGTTAGACATCCCCACTGGCTCTTGGGTTGCAGCCCACTGATAAGAGGCATAGCCTATTTAAAAAAAGACTCATGATAAAATCCTGAAAAAGGTATAAATCAAGAGGAAACTAATCGTTCAAAAAAAAGTTAGAGATCCCTAATAATGGAAAGTTTTATCAGTAAAAAGTAAATTAATGCAAGATTATCTATATTAGGCTATGTGTTGTGGCCTGCGAGCGATTAGCCGCGAGCCACATTTTGATCCACGTGAATCGCTCACACCACAACACCCTCACTCCAACCGTCGTGCGAGCCAGCCGAACCTACCACACTCGCGTGTGGTAGCGAATGAAATCCGACCGTTAGAGGGTCAAACATGACCGTTGGCGGCCGACAGTTGGAGGGATTTGGTATTTTTGGCAAGCTTTTTAAAAATATTTCATATCCCACACAAATTTCTCTTCACTCTCTACACTCTCTACAAAATGGCTTTGGCATGGAACGATTTTTCTTCGTTCGACTCGTCCAAAGAAGACGAATTGTTCATGGAAGTGGGAAGGATAACGATTGAATACTTGATGGCCCAGTCTCGAAGACGAAGAACTCCCGCGCTAACCAGAAAACCAGCGCTTGACTATGAAAGAGAGGGAGCAAACGAAACTTTGATACGACACTACTTCAGCCCGGATCCTGTGTATACTGAAGAACATTTTAGGCGACGCATTTGAATGAGCAGACAATTATTAATGCGCCTATCAAATGATTTGTTGGAGCGCTATACTTTTTTTCAACAAAGAGAAGACGCAAGGGGCGGACTAGGGTTCACCTCCGTACAAAAATGCACAACCGCTCTTCAGCAACTAGCCTACGGGCTTTCATCGGACGCAATGGATGAGTATATTGCCATGTCCAAAAAAGTTGCGCGCGACTCTCTTTTTTTTGTCAAGGTATACATCTATATATCTATATATAGTTTACCTTACACATATTGTTTACACTTTTATTATCGAATGTTGTTTAATATATATATATATTATATATATATATTTGCGTAGGGATCATTTCTATTTACTCACGAAGATATTTGCGTAAACTACAATGTATGACATCCAACGCATATACGAGGTTCATGGTGAAAAGCATGGGTTTCCGGAATGCTTGGTAGTCTCGATTGTACGCATGTTGGTTGGGCTATTTGTCCTACGGCTTGGCGAGGTCAGTTTCATGGAGGTGATCATTCCGGACCGAGTATTATACTTGAAGCGGTGGCCCTCGCATGATCTTTGGTTTTGACATGCTTTTTTTGGAGTTTACCGGGTCAAATAACGACCTAAATGTTACTGACCAATCACCTATATTCAATTACCTTATCGATGGGGTTGAGTTGCCCAATCGTTTTATGCTAACAACGTAAATTTCAAGTACGACTACTACTTGGTCAATGGTATTTACAACGAATGGGCGACACTTGTTCAAGCTTACTCGTCTCAACTTGAAGACAAACGCAAGTACTTTACAAAGAACCAAGAGTCGACAAGAATAGATATTGAAAGAGCGTTCGGCGTTCTTAAAAAAAGATTTTCGTTGATTGCCAACCCAGTAAGGTTTTGGACATGAGAAAGGACTATGGACGTCGTCTATACTTGTATTATTCTACATAACATGATATTGGAGGACCAAGGCATGGTGATATCCCACGTGCCCAATCGACAATCATTGATATCCAAAGACTCGACAACATAAACAATTTCAAGAACCGTGAGATACATGGAAACCTCCGTCATGAATTAGTCGAGCATTTGTCGGCTAGACGTCCGATGATCTTGTATTAGATTAGTTTTTAGTTTTTTATAGTTTGTATAATTGTAAACATTAATATAATTTTTAGTTAAGCTTATTTTTGTATTAATATTATAAATTTGACAAATTTAAAAAGTCTCAAAAAAACAAAAAAAAAAAAAAAAACTGGATAAAGCTGCTGCTTACCTCTACCACAACAGGATCTGGTGAGCGACCAACAGCTTTATCAACCTGCCAACTAGACGCTGACATAACGTAATATGAGAGGATAAAGCCATGACTCACCTCTAACCACACACATAGTCTTCCGTTTATAAGATGTGTATATGTTATCGGCTCAAGCATATATAATTTCAGAGAGAATTACACAGATTGTCCTTTAATTATACATGAAATTGCATCCTATGTCCTTTTTTTGAATTTTTAACTCCTTATGTCCTTTGTTTTATACAGTTGTTACATCCTATGTCCTTTAAGCCAAACCCAGTTAAAAATCTTGGTTAAGTAGGTCAGATGCCCTCACGTGAGGGGCAAATCTGTCAATTCACATTAAAGGACAAATTGTATTATAATAATAATAATAATAATAATAATAATAAACACACTGAATTCTGATAAAACTTTAGAGAGAGAGAGAGAGAGAAGAATACCTAGAGAGAGGAGAGGAGCCGAGAAAGGAGGAGGAGCCGGAGGGACTCCCACCACCGCCGACGGTGGTTCTCCGGTGGTCGAACCCCACCCCCACAGCGTTACTGTTTATTAGAGAAGAGGAGAGAGAAGCAGAGGATTAGAAGGAGAGAGAGAGAGAGAGAGAGACGAAGCAGGGCGGTGACAGAGTGATTCCGACGCCTGTGGATTCAGAAGTAGGAAGGTGCAGAGGTGACCGACGACGCCTGTGGATTCCGACGAACTAGGTAAACCCCCTTTTCTTGCTTCAGACTACCTGTGTAATTCTGACGACGCCTGTGATTCCGACGACGCCGGATGACAGTGATGGTGGCAGGGGGGACGGCGGTGGTTTTTTGGTGGTGGGTGTTTGACGGTCGTTGATGGTGGTCGTTGAGAGTGTTTTGCAGAGGAGGGGGGGCTGTGGTGTTGACGAAGGTGGGTTTCAGAGGTGGTTTGGGGTGGTTGTTGTGGGTGTTTTGCAGAGGGGTTTGGGGTGGTTGTTGTGGGTGTTTTGTAGAGGGGTTTGGGGTGGTTGTTGTGGGGGTTTGGGGTGGATCTGATGAGGGGTTCGAATGGTGGTTCGATTTTGGTGGTTTGGTGGATCTAAATGAGGGGTTTGGTGGTGGTTGATGGTTCGACGGTGGGGAGGTGGTGGTGGTCCGGCGATGGTTCGACGGTGGGGAGGTGGTGGTGGTCATCATGTTTGAGAGAATTACACAAATTATTATTATTATTATTATTATTATTATTATTATTATTATTATTATTATTATTTTATTATTATTATTATTAGAGAGAATTACACATATTGTCCTTTAATTATACATGAAACTACACGGATTGTCCTTCATTGAGGGTGAAAAGAACATGTTTGCCCTCACTGAGGGGCATGTGACCTACTTAACTAAGATTTTTAACTGGGTTTGGCTTAAAGGACATTAGGATGTAACAACTGTATAAAACAAAGGACATAGGAGTTAAAAATTCGAAAAAAGGACATAGGATGCAATTTCATGTATAACTAAAGGACAATCTGTGTAATTCTCTCTAATTTCAATCTTGGACATTTTAATATATATAGGTTGAGAAGAGGATAATTGTATGATGACAGGATTTTGAAAATGATTGAAGTTGATCTTTGGCAATCGACAATTGTTTAATCGTTGGTTGAATATTCAATAATCAATATTGCATGACTGTGATCATCAATGGACCAATTTCTTTAAGCCTACTATTATGATATTCCATGAGACACTTTCGCTTAATATTCTACACTATTTGTGATATGTGTATAGTTGTGGCTTGTTTGAGTTCAAACTCAGTCTCTTTTCTAATTTAAAGTTCAAAGCTTGTAAAATTGTTTAAATCAGATTAGGCTTGCCTGGTTTTTATATATTGTTTGTTAAAAGTTATTATATTTGTAAAGTATAAGCTCGCTAGTCAAACTCGGCCAAGTGTTTTATTCGAGCTTGAACATAGGTTTGAGTTCGAGGTCAATGTCATTTAAGTTTGTTGGACCTAACTTTTAATTAACTCGTGATAGTGAGTAGTTGATAAGGGGCGGGGACCCGACCCGGATACACTAGAACCGTATACCCTTTTATTGATGAAATTAGGAACTACGAACCGAAACTTAAAAGGCTATGTGATTCCAGGTCCTAAAGGTTCTCATGGGTCGGGTAAAGGGCCTGACCCTCCAAAACCTTTTAATATAATAGGCTTTTAGAGGGTTACCTATTCTTATTCTTTTACCATGCTCGTAAAAGAGTTCCTCCATATGGTTCTAACAATAGCTCATGAGTTGCCTTTTTTTAATCCTTTTCGTTTCTTGATGTATGTTTTGGTAACAATTTTGTCATTCTCATCACTCGAAACATTTTGTGAATCTGTTATGTATACATCACAAATACACATATACACACACATCAGAGCGACATACATAAATATTTACTTCAATTTTGGATATAATATACATATAATATTATAATATATCGCATCTATTCATATACATCAAACCGAAACATATTTCAAGAAAAATACATTGTTATTTTTATAAATAATATTTTTTAATATTGTATTAATATTACGTGAAATTGATTACAATAACACGTAAAAAGAATAATGAAAAGACTAAAAAGAGTACTTTTTTATTTTTGTTAACAATACAAATCTATTGGATCATTTTTCAAATTATAGTTCTAATTAAAATACAAACGGTTCTTGTGGTTCTTATACTAGAAGCTGGGTCCGAAACCGGCCCGACCCGGAAACAATAATTCATGTAAATCTAGAACCACGAACCGACCAATATATTTAAAAATGTTTGGGTCCAAGGTTCTCACGGGTCAGATCTGAGGTTCTCGTAAGTTCGAACCACAAAATGCTCACCCCTATGTGCTATGCTACAACGGATGAACATAATGAAAAAAATGCATTTAAATATAACCTTCATGCCCTCTTCTTTTTTCTAACCTTATTTAAATGTCAATTATGATGATATTATTTTAAGGATTTATCGTTATCTCATATTCTTTCCTTCTTTTTCTTTTTTTATACTTTTTTTTCAACCTCTTAGAGTGCCTTTGCAACACGTCCACTATATTTTGTAAGTCAACTTTTCATATTTTTAAAAAGTAGTTTGAGGGGTTTTGAGTATAAGAGAGAAAATTCCATCTGCATATTTGAGAAGACATTGTTACGCCCTATTTATATTTTAATATTTTTAAAGTGGTTTTGAGTAGAGAAAAGAGAAAATATAATAATAAAGGTATAAAAAAATATTATTTATTTAAAGAGATAAAAGAAAAATTAATGATTTTAGTGTAATTTGATAAATACAATTAGTAAACCTGATTTGTATGCTCTCATAACATTACATTTAAACACACGCACAAAAAAGAAAAGAAAAAAAGAACACACGTTTTATTTAAAAGGCTAATCCCCCCCCCCTTTAAATACACCCAGTTTTACTTCTTTTGTGGCTTGAACTCTCTACCTCTCATTTGAAACACTAACACTTTTACTAGTATACCACAAGGGGTGGAAAAAAAAAGAACACACTTGATTTGAGGGTAGGATACATTTAACCAAATCCCTTTAAGAACAGCATTTAATAGTTAAGATCATAATTGTTTATGGTATTTTGCCTCTTAAATATCTATACTACTATATAATACATTTCAGGTGAGAACCTTAAAAAAAGTAGACACGCTCTTTATAACATTATCTTTGAAAGAGCTCTCCATGGGTGACTTTCTCCCACAAGAATACAAGAACTCCAAGAATCAAATACACGACGCTTCGGTTAAGTACTTCATCACAAACCTTCCGGAGAAATGTAGCGGCAATGATTTGGAACATCTTCTGAAAGGATATGGCGAGATAACCAAGATTTACATCGCTAGGAAAAGGGACAAAGAGGGTAGAAGATTCGGATTTATGACGTTCAATAACATTAGAGATAAGGAAGAATTGGATAAATCGATGACTAAAATTATGGTTGGGAAGTTACAAACTCCGACCAAATGTAGCAAGGTTCACAGGAGAGGCGGCTTAGAAAACAAAAAGAGATGATTCGAAAACAACAAGACAAGATTCGAAAGTGAAGTCAGAGGTAGTCCTGGAAAAGCCGGACGTATTTCAAAAACATCGTGGAGAGAAACTTGCTGGTTCTTTCAGAGAAATTTTAACTGGAGTTTAGGATATGTCTAAAGATACTTTGGTGATTATACCGGACACCATAAACGAGTTTAGTAACTGGCACGGTAAATCGTTGGTGGTTACATTGATTGATATTGACAAATTGAAAAAGATAAGAGAATTGATGTCGAAGCTGGGCGAAAAAGAACGAATTATCCAATACATGGGAGGCTTGTCGGTATTGATTACTTTCAGCGATGTGATGGCGGCAGACAAGTATTAAGAAGGTGGTGGTTAGAGTCATTTTTGTCATTTTATTGAGATTTGCAACGGTCAATCTTTTCCATTAGAGAGGGTTGATTGGTTGAAGGTTCAAGGCATTCCTCTAAATACGTAATGCAATGATACAATGGAACGGATAGGAGCTCGATTCGTAAGGTGATCCATAAAGCCAATGTTCAGCAGCAAGATGGTAACCTTTCTAACGAGTATATCGGGGTTGTTAGTTGGTGATGGCAGAAGGATATGGAAGAGGTGGTACTTCATGGAGGCGCAGGAGATTCTGTGTTTGGGATATGGAAGAGATCGGGGATCGGATTCCTGATTTCTTGTTTAACAAACCAAGTCCTTCGAAAGTCTAGTGACTATCGATGACGGCGGTTCTACACTGGTAGTTCAGTCGGTTACCGGAATTACAGCTGGAGTCTCAGCCAGAGTCTCAGTCGGTTGACAGTATTGTTGGTAAATCGAATGTTAAGGAAACTCAATTAAATTCTCCCATGAATTTAGGAGTTGACTAACGACCTATTCAACTCTGCAATGATAGGGATGTTATTGATTTTAAGGAAATCAAAGTTGGGGCCGCATTTTGAAGGTTAGGTTGGACCACTAAAAAGGCTTCAAAATTTACTCAAAACAGGCCCAAAATAAAATGTGTGTCTAAGGATGAGAGGCCGAATTCGTTAAAAAGGCTAGATTAGACTTGACCCAAATGGTCTTGACCCATTTGGGCTGAATTTTTTACTAGGAATCAAAGAACAGTCCGTTAAAGACCCATCTAGTTCAAGTGAAAAAGAAGAAGCTGCGATTTATACAGGGGATAAGGTTAACAACCTTGAGGAAACAACAGAGGATTGTAATCGGCCAGTAGAGAAGAATGAGTGTAGGGCACAAAAGATCGATTTGAACTCACAACCGACAAGAGGTGATGATTTTACCACAGGTCGCACAAAGGATCGGGACAATCAGAAAAATCAGAAAGGTTGGCTCGTCAGACGTTCTAGTACAGAGAGAACGAGACTGTGGAACTGGGAAGAAAGGCAGGAGCTAAAATTGATAATTTTCAAATCCTTATTTAAGACACTATCATGGATGAAGGGGAGCAGTTGGTTTCCAAATGAATTATCTGTCGATTAATGTTAAAGGATTGGGGTCGACCGACAGTTGGGTTGGATTAAAGGTTTAAAGAATAAATTTGATGTTTTGTTCGTGGCGATTCAGGAGACGCAGTCGGATAAGGTTCGCAATCTTATTCTTGCTAGATTGTGGGGTAATGATGAGTTCGAAGTTGATATTGTAAATTCTAATGGTCGCTCGGATGGGTTGGTAAACATATCGAATCCTAAGATTTTCAAGAAAAATACGGTTATTTTGTATTAGAATTTTGTTGTGTCTTCGGGGTATTTGGTGGTTGATGGTACGCTGCTTAATGTTATGAATGTTTATGCACCTCAAAGGGTCCTTGATAAAAGAGCGCTATAGGGCCGAATGCAATTGGTGATACCGAACTTTTCGGGGCTTTTGAATTTTTTTTGGAGACTTTAATGTGGTTAGGTCTCCCAAAGAAAGAAAGAACTCAAGGATTAATAATATTAGTGCTATTGATTTTAACTCCTTCATTGATGATGTGGGTCTTCGGGAATATTATATGAGAGGCAATCGGTTCAAGTTTATGGCCGGGAATGGTAATGGGTTCAAACTTAGCAAGATTGATTAGATGTTGATTTGTCATAATTTTTTCAATGGGTGGCCTACAGCTTGTCTTAGATCTCTTCCTAGAGAGTTCTCGGACCATTGTCCTCTTGTTTTATCGGTGGTAGATTCTAATTACGGGGCCAAACCGTGAATTCTTGGCTGGACAGAGATGATTGTGAAGAAAAAAGTTATCAAGATTTTGTAGGAGTTTAAACGTGAGCCCCCCCCCCCCCAAAGATATTGTGCTTTCTAACAAATTCAAATGTCTTAGACAGGAACTCAAAAGATGGTGGATTGATATTGAAAATAAGGAAGGCCAAGAGGTGATTAATCTAAAATAGGAGTTAGAGCGGTTGGAGTTGATTACGGAGGACAGAGATTTGGAAGACTATGAAGTACGGACATTTGAAGAATGCAGAAAAAGTATAAATCAGATGGATCAGTTGAAGAACAAAGACCTCAAACAAAAATCTGGAGTTCGATGGGTGATAAATGAAGATGAGAATTCGGGTTCCTTTATGGGGTTATCAATAGTAGGAAAGCTAAGAACTCTATTCCGGGTTTGATGGTGGACGGAAAGTGGATTTCTAAACCTTCGCTGGTTAAAAGGGAGGTCTTTTCTCACTTTCGAAAACAATTCTCGGCTATAGTTTATAATAGACGGAGCTTATTTGTGGGAATGTTAAAAGATACCGGATTCGTATGTTGGCGAACTAACAACTCCATTCACTAAAGACGAAATCAAGTTTGCAGTTTTGACTGTGATAGCGACAAGCCCCGGGGCCCAATGGCTTCAATTTTTTTCTTTTTGAAGAATTTTTGGGCCTTTTTTGAAGATGATTTTCTTGAATTAATGGTTGTGTTTTACGAGAATGGATCCATAAGTCGCGATTGTAGTATGAAGAAGGTTATGGGTGCGGTTATTTATGATACTCAAAGCGCCTTTTTGAAAGGAAGATTACCTTTAGACGGCCTCCTAATGATGAACGAGCTTATAGCGTGGATGAAAAAAACATCACAAGAAAGCGTATTTACTCAAAATTGATTTCAAAAAAGCATATGATATTGTCAATCGGGCTTTCTTAATTTCTGTGTTGAAGCAGATGGGTTTCCTTATCGTTGGTGTCTTCGGATTGAAGGGATCCTTCAATCGGCTAGATCTTCAATCTTAGTTAACGGGGCTCCACATATGATTTTCAATGTCATAAAGGTCTTTGTCAAGAAGATCCCATCTCTCCGTTTATTTTCCTTATAGTGATGGAAGCATTTTCTTGTATTATTATTAAGGCTATTGAGATTAGTGAGATTGAAGGAGTTAAAGTGTATGACAACGAGCCGAATATCTCTCATTTACTCTATGCAGATGATGCTCTTTTAGTTGGGAGTTGGTCGAGGACTAATGTTGAAAAAGACGAAGAGATTCCTAAGAGTTTTCCATATATGCTCCGGATTAAAAATTAATCACCATAAGTCAAACATTTATGGAATCGGGGATAGTGGAAATAGATATGAGAGACATAGCGAATGTCATCGGATATAGAAAAGGTACGCTTCCATTTGATTATCTTGGTATTAAACTTGGAGCCAACGTGAATCAGATTAGCTAATGGAAGACGGTTATTGAGAAAAGTCAAAAACGCCTTTCTTCTTGGAAAGCAAAAACTTTGTCTATAGGAGGTCACCTCATTCTTATTGAATCGGTCTTGGCAAGCTTGCCTATCTATTACCTTTTAATATATAAGGCGCCCGTGAAGGTTATTGATAGTTTGGAAGGGATTATGAGACGATTCTTGTGGGCTGGTGATGATGTGGCTAGAAAATCCATTAGGTCGCTTGGGACGTGGTTACTACTCTGAAGAAACATTGTAACATCCGGCCCCTCTTACCACCAATATTGTCCGCTTTGCCCCGATGGGTTGCCCATCCAGAGCTCACGGATTTGCTTTTGGTTAGACTTCCCAGGAGGTCACCATCCTGGTACTGCTCCCACCTGAGCACGCTTAACTATGGATTTCTCTCATCCACTAGCATTAAGCCCAAAACGCATTAGTGATTTAAGAGGCTTTTGGATTACTTATGAACCAAGGATCTCTCCTGGCCACGACCGATGTGGGATTTGCCTAGGGTGTCATACAAAGGTCCATGTTAATCTTCTCAGGAAATCGGTACTGTTACATTCACCCCCCCTTAGGGACTCATCGTCCTCGATTGAGGTTTGCCCCACCATCTCCGAACGACACAGGAGTGGCTCTGATACCATTTGTAACATCCGGACCCTCTCACCACCAATATTGTTCGCTTTGCCCCGATGGGTTGCCCATCCAGAGCTCACGGATTTACTTAATGAACTATCTAATCTACATTTTCATCTTAACCACAAAATGGAGGAACCATTAATCAACACTAGGATTAATAAAGTGTATTAACCTAAAATAACCACCACATCTCCCCCACCCCATTTCCGCCCCCTCTTATTTTCTTTTCATTCTTTTTTTTCGGCTCCTAAGCACATCACCACAACCATCCACCTTGTCCCACCTTCACATAACATAAGAAGCACTTTAGGTGTGTCATCACATCACTCACATAATCCCACCTTGATCCCATGTTTTAGTCATCAATTGTCCCACACAAGACTTGCAAGAATGATGTGATTAGTGTGCAATTATGGATAGATTCCTTAAACACCTTAATCCATACTAAATCTCATTCTGAAATTCGCACTTGGGATCTTTCCTTGGAAGCTTCAAGACGTCGCCACCCCTCCCCCTTATAATATTCTTTTTGGTTTTCCAAACACCAAATCTAAGAACCCTTGTTTAGTCTTATCCTATGATTATCCAACTAATACTAAACCTATGTTGGGTCCAATCAAGAGAAGATTGTCATGCTTTCTTGGACACACTAAACAATTCATTAGTCATACAAAAGGACTAGTGATTAGTTACATTGATTAGAATGGCATCAACACTAGTTCTGGAAAGACTTAGGAAACACACACAAATCCATGGGAGGCCACCTTCCAAAATTGCACCAAATCCTCTTCTTTTTGACCTTGTAGTCGTCACCCTCACCATCCCAACATAATCGTTCTCTGTTTTTTTAAATAAACATGACTAATCACTACCAAGAATTATGAAGTGTCACATGACGGAAGATGGTGAACCATAATATT
>JAUTDX010004186.1:0-34724 GCA_030844895.1 Ambrosia x helenae | reverse complement strand
GTTTTATACCGAATAAATAACCAAAATGAATAAATTAATAGGTAATAATACGTTTAATGTTCGAAATCGATACCTGAGCCAATATATATATACAATATTGTTAAATAACTTACTTACGAGAACAACCTAAACGCGTTACGAACCTGAACTCGGCCCCGTAACTCATGGGTTAGTCACCCCATGGAGACACCATGGCTTATGTGCCATGTTCCCCATGGCAATCCCATATGTTGACAACACCACTCCTAAAAACCATTTAATTTATTACATGGTTTTAACCAAAACCATTAGCCAGCCCCTTTATCAAAACCCAACCTCATTCCAATGTCTATTCATTTTGTCTAATAAATATTCACAACCCACACACATATATGTCCGGTGGAGAGAGAGAGAGAGAAAGCAACCGGAAGAGAGGATCCGGAGGAGGAGCTCCGGTCACCGTCCCTGGTGCACCCACGCAGCAACCAACCCCCATCTCTTAAAACATCTCACACCCACTACCTATTCACCCACCATATTTTTATAACCACACACACCCCACCCCACCCAGGGGGGATCTAGGCTTTGACCCGTGGGTTCCCGGGAACCCAGTCATTTGTAATATTTATGTTTAATGTAATAGGAAAAAAAAAAAGGAACCCATAAGAAAATTATTTAGGAACCCATTACTAAAAGGTGTAGGTGCCTTAGTGGTAGAAACCCTCCATCAACAGAAACAAGGTTCCAGGTTCGATCCCCGTTCACACACCGTTTGATTTTTATGTTTCCAATTTTTTTTTAAATTCAGATTAGGGTAAAACAAACCCCTTCCCCTTCCAAACAAAAAACACAGAGACAACTCCTCCAAAACACACAGACTCCTGTCGACTGCTGCTCCTCCTCCTCCGCCGCCGCCCCTCCCAGCCGTGCCATCCTCCTCCCTTCTCGACTGCTCCTCCACCTCCGCCACTCTCCTCCGCCTCCTTCCCTCCTCCTCCTCCATCTAAACACTACTGGAAATGAAGGTAAGTTTAATCAAACCCAAAATCAGTTCCCATTATTATTATGATTATTATATGGTGTGTATTGTGATAAAATTGATTAGCAGTCTTTTCTAATTTAGTAACCTAAATAATAAATCTGGTGTAAGATATGGAAGATCTACTCATCATTGCTTTTATAAAGTTTTGCTATTGCTAGCTGAAGTGTTGTCTGGTTATAGGTGCAAAGAAGGTAAAAAGAACAAAAGTGTAATTCTTCTGTTGCATATATTTTACTAGGAGTATTACTCGTAGAAATATTATGTTGGAAATAATATTTGTAGGAAATAGGGTTCACTTTTATTAAATTAATAATAAAATAAATATAATAACAATACTCTTGGTTATTCGTAGGAAATATAAAAGTACAATACCGTATACAAAAATAAAAATAAACGAAATAAGTACAAATACAAAATGTACCTAATCTTGATTCAAGCAACTTCAACCGCATTATCTTCTACTAATCCGTCACTGCAAAACAATGAAATCGTTGACGGTTTTGGTTGAGGATCGTGTTTGACACGGGGCCTTAAAACAGATTCCGCGCCTCCTCTCAGACGGTCTGTCTCCCAGGGTACAAACAACCGGAACAGTAGTAGTACTGCCGGAGATGGCTCTCAGCCAGAGATAACACCGGGTTTATTAGGTGCTTATGAACCATGTAGGAAAAGAAAAGAAAGTTGAAAAGGTTGAGAGTCCTCCTCTCGTTTTGGAACAACACTTTGTTGTGAGCTTTTATCTAGAGATTCTTCATCTCATTTTTGTGTATTTTTCCGTATATTAACAATGAACCACTTGGTTCATATATATAGTCAACACACATATAATGATTCATTAATCTTATTTAGTATCAAAATAAATAAGATAATAAATTAGCATTAGTATAGGATTTAAGTGGTTTGACCGTAACGGTCTTTGGTTGTTTCCAACCTACAACTTTCAAGCTTCGATATCTCATTCATCTTAGCTTTATTTTTGGACGTGGTTTGGTTCGTTGTGATACTCTCACAATATATTAGACAAACCAAGAAATAACTATTTATATAGAACATATATAAATACATTTATTTAAGTTCAAAATAGTGAAAAATCAATTTCACTACTATTTTTCCAACAATCCCCCACATGAATGGAGATCGATTAAAACACACAAATTCCCCAATGAAACCTCAGCAGTCGAGTATTGCAGGATAATAGGCGTAACCTTTGAACCTTCCTTTGTGAAACATACTTAGCCTACTAGCGTATGTAGAACTTGATGTCTTTGGACATACCCCCATTTGTGTAAACGACAATACACTTCACACAATACTTTCCCTAACTAGGCCATCCCCTCATTATCGTGTCCAATAATGGTCATGGAACACTCTCCTGGTTCTGCGGGAGCTCTAGAAATTGTGCCCACAATTTCATTCGAAGCGACCACACTTCTCTCCAACATAGGTGATTTTCCTTCAAATCATTAAAAGCATTATGGTATACTATGATTTACACAAATCATTTAACCATATATTATGCTTATCCTCACAATAATGTCACTGAATATTATAGGAATGGACTAGGACGTAATTAAACACCCTTTTATAGTTTAGGGGATATGTATATAACCATATATACCAGCTTGTATATAAACATATATATTAGCTATGCCCCCATAGTGACCACCCTTCGGTTCATGATTAAGTTTTTCCTATTGAACCTAGATCTTGGGATCTCCAGTCAACTAGGTTAGGTTTCCCTCATGTCCCTTTTTCCATGGGCTTTAGTCTCATTCCACACAACTTCATCTCTTATCAACATCAGGTTGTTGGATCCATTTGCAACTGAGATAAGTTGTTCTAACGTGTTCTTGACTCGCTGTTCAATTTGCCATTTTGTCAATTCGTAAGACTTATAACATGTGATCTAAATATAGATCTGGTTATGGTAGCAGGATAGGTAGGTGTTAACCTTTGAACCTTCCTTTTTGTCTTTAGAATGACATGAAACTTAGTTCATGGCTAAACACGTTTCCATGCCTTTGGTGATGTGATTCAAAGTTAGCTAGACTTTGAATCTTACCAATTGGCTTTTGAGTCCAATCAACTCGATTGACTCCCCCATTTTAAAATGCAAGCCACCCCCACATTTAAGTGTTATTGGATAATATCCAATGGGGTGATGAAAGGTTCTCCCTTTCGTATGAAGTTTGAGAAAACTTTCAATACCATTTTTACATCCCCTACGGGTTGTTTCTTAAATGGCTCTTCCCCCCACATTGCTTGCACTTTGAGCATTATGAGTACTCCTCATATGAAACCGAATAGTATCATTAATTCATGAACTATGTAATCGGTTCACAAGTTATCCTTGAAGTTATATTTATAGTTTTGATTATACAAATCCATAATTATTATGTCATCACATAACGTTAACAAGTATTAGTCTAGCATGCTTTAGACTCCAATACTCTAGCATGTGAACAGAAGAGCATCATTCTGATTCTTCACAGCCTAAAGAGACAATGCACTATCTCTTTCCAACATTCACGTTTTAGTTAGACAATAATTAGAGTTTGTTTTATCATTCAAAACCTATGTTTTAGGAATGTCTCAAAACAATAATTAAATTCCATCCATTAGGATCAAAACTCATTTGCCTTTAATCTCCAAGGCTTCACCGTTGACTCTTAAGAACTTAAACATAAGTCTTAATGTAAGTCACTTTGATGAATATATTCATCATCAACACGATGAACAATACTAGTATAAAATCACTAAAGTCTTGAGATAAAGCCAATTGGATTGACACTCAATGACATAGCATTCACATATGCGCCTAAAGTGATATATACATTTCCATGTTGTTTTGTTAAAACCATGTAATGAGAAACTCTCAAACAAAAGACAAATCCTCCACATAGGTCAAACAACATTGATGGTTGTAGAAACATCTACACATCCATCACTATTGTAATGTCTTACAATAAATTTAACAAAATTTATAAAGAATTTACAATCTTAACATATATTTCTTTCATATGTTATAGTCATCGAAAAATTCACAAGTGTGTATTTCCATGTTGAAGCTCTCAACATTAGATGACATACCCCTTTTCATGTATTTAATCTCAATACACTTGCTACGTTTGTCATGATTCGCTCATCATGTTGTACGTTTGATGTTTGGTATGTGACTTATTACATAAGTCATGATCACAACCCGCTCATTGTGTTCTTGCAAGACACTCCTTGCATTACCCGTCAAAACATATATCCTTATTAAATTAATCGAATGTAAATCGTCGAAGAAAAACAATTCCACATAATTTCCTTTTGATATATATCATTTATTATATTTTAAATCACTTGAATATTAAAAAAAAATAAGCGATAATCCAAAATATATATAAAACATAACAAAAGTATTTTAACGGATTCATAAGGATATATAAACATCAAATCTCAAAGTGTTATTCTCTTCAACACTTTATCGTTCGATGAAATAATCGCAATTATATCGCCTTGTGGCATGTTTCGAGGTACTCCCTCAATGACATTGTTCAAAACAACAAGGTTGTTTATAATTAACTACTCACAAGTAGTCGAACAAGTAAATATGTCAAAAAACAACATCGGTTGTTTTCCTTTAAATAGTCTCTCAAGTCTATTATATGGTTCAAGACATGATACTTCTCATACGAGTATCGAACCGATTGCAAAATCATGTTTTTTATTTGTTCAAAACATTTCTCGTTTTTGCAACTGTTTTAAAAATTAAACTATATATGTTTATGCTTTGATTACAAATCAAGATTATAAACTCGAAATAGTTTTATTATTTAAAACCACATCTAACTCGCTCGTTAGACAATAAAACGATTACAAATCATCTTAATTATTTTATCATAGTCAACCCAATTCTAACCCGCTCATTAGAAAATAAACGATTATAAATCGTTAAAATACATAAACGATTATAAATCGTTAAAGTACATGGTTTCTATGATAAATCGTTTCTAATTCGCTCATTAGAAACTATACGTGTACCAAATATTAAAATATTCGGTTTCAATAAGTAACCATTTCTAACATACTTGTTAGAATACAAACGATTACGCTCATCGTTATATGGTGTTTTGGTTATATAACTAAACCGTTTCTAACATGCTTGTTAGAAATAAACGATTACCAAAGTCGTTTCAAAACTTATTGGTTTATAATAATACAACCAATTCTAACACTCCCGTTAGAAATAAACAATTAGAAGACCGTTTAATTTTTTTTTATTTGGCTCATATATAAATATAATAAGCCATTTCTAACACGCTTGTTAGAAAATTAAACGTCTAGTTTGTTCGTTTTTACAAAAGCATCAATTTCTAACACGCTCGTTAGAAAATATAAGTTTAAAATAAACTTATGATTTTTGTAAACAACCATTTCTAATACGCTCATTAGATATGTTTTCATACGTTATTCTTTTACGCCGTCTTTTCTAACATGCTCGTTAGAACTACATGTTTCAAAAACTTGTTTACATATCTAATTTCTAATATGCCCATTAGAAATCTAAATGTTCTCAACATTTTGAAACTAGTTATATTTTACTAAAATAATCACTTTCTAAACGCTCATTAGAAAATACGCATGTTTTAAAACATATTATTTACAAAAATAATATTTTCCAACTCGCTCGTTAGGAAATATAAAGGTTTAAAATTTATAATTTTAGAACTATAGGTAGTTCTAACACGCTCGTTAGAAAAAAATGTATTTCTATACATTTGATAACAATCATTATTTCTCCAAATAATGATCTCTAACACGCTTGTTAGATCGAAAAACGTACACCAAACGTTTTCTATGTGGTTGCCAAAATATTTTCTAATACGCTCATTAGAAAATATTTTACTAAGATTAATCTCTAACACGCTCGTTAGAAATAACCTCTAGCAAATATTTTTCAAGGGTTAACAAATATTACGTGTTTTCTAATACGCTCATTAAGAAATTAGTATTTGAAACGTCTAAATACATGTTAATATTTGTTAATGCTTCGGATTATCAAAACCCGACACAAAAACCCATGAAACCGAAAACTTGAATCAAACTACGTTTTGTAAACACGGTATATCGGTTTAAAGATTGTACTCCAATCATCACATTAAACCGACTTGTTTGTACTATATATTTCCAAAAAATATTTATTAGATTTAACAAAATCCCAATTAATATTTTTATACTTTCGTGAACCCAAAAATCCTTAATAAGAAGGTTTTTTAGATTGTATCAACAATCTACACGAAAGTCTATTTTAAGATTGTAGGAAATAGGGTTCACATTTATTAAATTCATAAAAAAATAAATATAATAACAATACTCTTGTTATTCGTAGGAAATATAAAAGTACAATACCATATACAAAAATAAAAATAAACGAAATAAGTACAAATACAAAATGTACCTAATCTTGATTCAAGCAACTTCAACCGCATTATCTTCTACTAATCGTCACTGCAAAACAATGAAATCGTTGACGGTTTTGGTTGAGGATCGTGTTTGACACGGGGCCCTTAAAACAATTCCGCGCCTCCTCTCAGACGGTCTGTCTCCCAGGGTACAACAACCGGAACAGTAGTAGTACTTCCGGAGATGGCTCTCAGCCAGAGATAACACCGGGTTATTAGGTGCTTATGAACCATGTAGGAAAAAGAAAAGAAAGTTGAAAAGGTTGAGAGTCCTCCTCTCGTTTTGGAACAACACTTTGTTGTGAGCTTTTATCTAGAGATTCTTTCATCTCATTTTTGTGTGTATTTTTCCGTATATTAACAATGAACCACTTGGTTCATATATATAGTCAACACACATATAATGATTCATTAATCTTATTTAGTATCAAAATAAATAAGATAATAAATTAGCATCAGTATAGGATTTAAGTGGTTTGACCGTAACGTCTTTGGCCATTTAAGACAAGAGTTGAAACATTCCCTTTGAGCGGGTCAAAGATATCAGTTCTAGCGTTGCGCCAGTCACGAGACGCGGACCAGGCGCTGCGCATGCACTACCCCCGCGCGCGGTCCTGAACACCTGGTTCTGTGCGCATGCGAACTAGTACGCGCGCCACTTGAAGTTACGGTTTACGTCAACCTTCCGCCATGTACCAGACCATGTGCTCAAGGTCAAAAATACAAAGGCGACTCAATCCATTTCCTCATCTTAGGTTGTTCCAACCTACAACTTTCAAACTTCGATATCTCATTCATCTTAGCTTTATTTTGGACGTGGTTTGGTTCGTTGTGATACTCTCACAATATATTACACAAACCAAGAAATAACTATTTATATAGAACATATATAAATACATTTATTTAAGTCCAAAATTAGTGAAAAATCAATTTCACTACTATTTTTCCAACAATATTTGCAATGAAAACTTTGGCTTATTTTATCATTGCATATATTTTGGGGAGTTGTAACGACGTGATGCTTTTCAGGTTGCTGTGAGATTCAGCTGCGAAAACTTCAGAATATGCGTTTTTAAAGATTTAAAGGGATTGGTCTTGGTAATGTACATGAACAACCAAATCATCATGATAACCAATTGAGCTAAGTTCAACACAGTCATAGTATCACAAGAGAAGGTTCTCATATATTTGATGTTACACAGAAAGAGAGCATTAAGTATGCCGGATATTCATCACCTAATGGGAAAGAACAAAATGAGGTCCGCTATTCCTTTCTTTCACCCCCATGTCGTGGATCAAAGAATTCTGGTGAGAATATGTGACATCAAATATATGAGAACCATCAGACCTACTAAACGGTGATGCAGCATCATTCTGTTTCCTTTACGCATTAAACGACCCATACCCTTCATATCTCCATGATTATCTCGAGTGATGCCCTCATTTACTTGATGATTTTTGAGCAGCAAAGTAGGCAAAATTTGAGGTAAACTTTCTTTATTTTTTTCTTTCTAACTCAAATAATTAATATGCCATGAAATTTGATATGAGCTATTTACTTGTGAACTGTGGTTTTTATAGGATAGTTGAACTCGTGATTTGGTATGTACTTGAAATTTAGGTCATTAGTAATTTAGTTTTTATTAAACTCAAAATTTATGTTCTGTGACGCAACCCGGTCCAACCCGACCCAACATGGCCCGAAAATTCTAACATATGTTGTGAAAAATTGAACACCCAAAAAAGGGAACCCATAAGAAAAAAATCCTGGTTCCCGCCACTGACCCCACCCCCACCCCACCCCTCCATACCATTGCACCGAAGAGAGAGAGAGAGAGACGCGAGGGAGAGAGAAAGACACACAGAAGAGAAATCAAGGCAAAGGAGAGGAAGAGGGATCGGAGAAGAGGAATTTCGGCCAGGGGTCCTTGATCGGCCGGTGCTATAGTGTTTAAGGATGGCGTTCAGTGGTGTTCGGTATTAGATTTGTGACAGGAGGTGATGATGTTGATGATTGTTGTATAGAGGATAAGGTTTCCGATGGGGACTCGCGATGACAATTAGAGATTCTGACCAATACAGTAAGTATTAAACCCCTTCTCTTGTATTCAATCTTTAGTGAGGTATGTTGTTATAATGATAAGGCTAAGATAATAGTAACATGTGAAGGTGTCAAGTTATGGTAATAAGCACCGATATGGGATAGTTATTTGTTGTTGATAATGGCCAAGAGCACTCACATCCCATCCACCAAATCGAAATGAGTGTGTCCACCAAATTATATAGGGTGAGTGTAAGTGGTTGTGAGTAGAGGAGAGAGAAAATATTTGGTGGAAGCACTGTTTCCACCCTAAATATAAAAAGCTACTGTTCACCCATATATATTTTAATATTTTTGTAAGTAGTTGTGAGTGAGGAGAGAGAAAAAGTAATGATAAAAGTATGATTATTTTAATTAGGAGAGAGAAGATTTAGGGGTGAAATGGTGATTTTTAGTGTAATTTGATGGAGGAAATTTGGTGGATGGGTTGTGAATGCTCTAAGGTTGTTACAGTGGTGAAGTTAGAGTGAATAATAGTGACAGGTTACAGAGGTCAATTTGGTCAGTAGAAGTCAATAGTCAACTAGACTGTCAACTGTAGTCAACCCGAGGCAGCCGCTGGTTCGAACATGAACTATGGTTTGAGCGTGAGGTATAAGCAAACCATATAACTCAATAACTATAGTTAATTATAAACCTTTATATTTTGTGTATATTTTGTGTATGTGTATATCGTGTGGGACTTGTCGAGCTTGATAAACAAACCAAATATATATAGTAAGCATGGACATTGGGAACTATGGATACTTAAGACTTGAGATCCGAAATTGTTAATAATTGACATGAGTCGAGTTATGTATTTAATACTTGAAATATGGACATTTTTTTTTAATCAAGGTCAAATAATTTCATTTCTAACAAAAGGGGTAAATTACATAGGGATAGCAGGCAGGCGGGCAACAAGCTGCACCGCCGCCCCCTTCTGGATAGAGACCCTAATCTAGAGAAAACAAATCCTCGCCCTTAGGGAGTCGAGAAGTTGTTGTGGACTACCCGCTGGAGTCTCGTCAGAAACCTGATCGCTTCCGGTGCCAATGAGCCTAAACTTTGGACGTGGTTATGAACATTACATACTAAGTAAGAATGAATATATAATCGAGTGTACCTCGACATTTGGAAATGGACCAGGGACATAAGGTTCGGACATGAATATAAATCTACCTATATATAGAGATACAAATGTTGAACTAAGCAGTTAATGTCGAAAAATATCGGTTATCGGTCGAGGACCGATATTTGATATATCGGTTTTCCGCGGTGAGATATCGGTAATTTTTATATCATGCAAAATCCATATATATAGAAATTTAACACTAACAATTAAATATAATCTCCTACAATTAACAAATTGACCTCTTGCAACATGCAAAACAATAACAATTGTAGCAAGTGGGAACTTATTAAGACTTTAAACACTAATATTTAACACTGACAATTAACAATTAATTTAAAACACTAACAACATCAATAAGAAACAAGACAAATAGAAGAACTAATAAGAAAGATACTGATATCGGGAATATCGGTGATATATCAGTCAATATCGGTAAGATATCGGTCAAATATCGGTCAATATCACCGATAAATATCGGTACAAAATATCGGGCAAAATATCGGTATCAATATATCGGTTGATGACCGATAACCGATATATCGGACCGATATAGCGGATATATCGGTGATATTAACTGCTTAGATGTTGAAGCAATCATACCTTTGGCTACATGGACATAAGAAACGGACTCAACACTTGGGACATTGAACAATGATCCCTAAGATTAGAACTCGACTCGGTAGTAACGACTTGTGTATTAAGCTATGAACTCGTGTAAAGCTTAGAGCGGATGCTACCTCGACACTTCGTATATTGAGGTCTAAAACATAAGTTGAGTAGAATAACCTATGCTATAATACATGTATGTATATTTGAATTAGAGCCAAATAATAGAGGCGACATCAACCTAAAGACTAGAAACCATACGCTCGACTCGTCCCCATGTGTAACTAATACAATCAAAACATAAACACTAATAATATTTTTCACCATAGGGCTCGATGAGGAGGATACGCGATACCGGACACCGGTTTACATAATCGTACTTATGCATTGCTATCCATGTGAGTTCCGTGAACCTCCCCTCTTTTTACTGTTAAACTATTTTGGGGTGAACACATGTTTCCATTGATAGAACCAGTAAGATGTGATAATGATGAACCAGTCTGATGTGACAAGGTTTGCTCCCGATTACCAAACCACCACACTCATTAACCCAACGAGAGATTAGGCTACTTAACATATGGGAAGTACTACTTGGGGAAACCCCACACACAGTGGACCCGAAAGCCCGTGGAACCCTCCACTGAGGTCTGTGACATGTATTTGGTCATGGGAATTCACAATAAGAGTAGATGGATTCAGTGTCAGGTTTGAGGTTTGGCTTGTACATCACCAGTGCTAAACACTATGTTGAACCGTATTAACTTGTGAAACCTGTTTTGAAATGATAAACCTGTTTGGAATAATGAATCTGTTTTGTGTAAAACCATGTGAATTTGCGAACTCGTTTTGACATGATAAAAACTTATTGGGAAATCAGTTTAAACGCACACCACGGACTCACCAACATATTTGTTGACCCAAACTCTTTTAAGCATGTGTTCAGATACCGCTATTGGATGGTCTGATGTATGAGACTATATTCAAGTTATGGATAGAGATGCTCACGGATAGAGTTACAAGATAGTGGGTTACTAGAACCTTAGTAGAGAATACTCAATTCGAGGACTGCACCACTTGAGGATTAGAGATATGTTTGGTAGATTTCGCTTCAACTAGAGAATTTCTCCATGAAACTGCTTTGACGACCGCCGCAATTCCTCCTTGCATAGTTAATGATCTATTTAATTTAGTTGTATAGTTACATTTGGAACTAGAATTTGTATTAAATTATTAAACATAATAAATATTACTTTCATTGTGCAAGTTTGACATAAATTTGTATTCCGTCCAGCTCACCTTGGTCGGGATGTGACACGTGGGTTGGTTTAAACCCTAGTCCACAAAGGATACGGGTCCCTTTCACTTCACAAACATTAAAAAAAAAAAAAAAACAAAGTCGGTTTCTTTTTTATTTTGTTGTTAAGATATTATTATTTTATAACAATCGAATGAAAAATTCAAAGTTAATCAAGCTAGAAATTAAAACTCCTAATATCACAACCTAACAAACTTGTTTAACATGTTTGGTGACATAATAGAAGCACAAAATAAATATATTTCTAAATTCAATGGCAATCCAAGCCTAGTGGTATTATGTATTTATCCATCAAAGTAGTGCGGATTTGAATCACAAAAATGCAGAACATGTGAATTTTAAAAGTAGATTCTAGAAGCATTTATGCGTTCTTCATTCATAAAATAAAAAAATTGCTAAAATGGTCAATTTTTTGCTATATAACTATCAATGAAAGTAGCCAAAAAATAATATACATTTAATCCTTGGTTGTAATACTACCAAAAAGAGTCATCAATGGACCGTTGGCATGGTTCTCAAATATTACATGGGTTTCACTGTTGGAGTAACATCATATATCAGCTTTCACTTCTCATCACTTAATGGAGGAATTGTTATATGTTTAACAATAAAATATAATTTAAAAAATAAATATAAGGACCTAATAGGTGACTTGTGATTAGCAATTGAAAATGATCATACTTGAAAGAACTTCACCTTGGAGGTGACGCGACTACTTCACAAAGAGATGCTAAGTAAGTGCCTGAGATAAAGCGCTTACTAACTTGGTCTACACCATGATTTTAGAAGTCCTCTATTCCATTTCATTATGTAAAACGTACATTAAGTAAGAGTTTTGGTGAATCAAATTGTTGCTTGAGATATATCTTGGATAAATACATGCCAAAGTGAAAGCACATGCAATTTTTTTATATAAAAAGTAAATTTTAAGTAGAGGAAAAAAAATGAGTTTTGCATATTTAAAAAGGGTAAGACTTTAGGAAAGACTTTATATAATAGCGTTACCATTGGGATAAATATAAACTTGTAGGAAATAAAAAGGTATATCGAGTGAACTAGCCTAAACCCCAATTTTACGATTAATTTAACAAATCTGACATCCCAACCCAACCCAATCCGTTGGTTTTGTTCTAACTCCCCAACTAGCCCATACGTCCCCATTTAACACATATAATTTACACATTCTTAAAAGTTAAAACACAGTGATATTGATTCTTAAATATGTCATATCTACAGTGTTTTTAAAACAGGTTTTATCGTGTCTTATTACTATTAGAAAAATGGTTCTTTTGCTACAAAATTTTCCTACGGAAAAAAACGAGTCACAAATTTTGATAAAATTGATACTCATTTGTGACGACAAAACATACCTTTATTTTTTAGACAACTTTGCTACAAACACATGGACAAATACTGAGAAAATTGCGTTGGATATTGGTGTAGGAAATGCATCGCTAATTTCCCACACCAAATTTTTGTAGAAAGTATGTTAAAATTGCGTAGTAAATGTGTAATAATTTGTTTCCGATGAGGGGTTTTATAACATCAAGCTTTCGTTGCAAATGCGTAGCAAATTCAAATTTGTGACGTGTTTTCAATAAAACCTTGGTGTTAGAAAAACCCTCGTCGAAAACTAATTACTACGCGATTTTAAACGTATTTCCTACGGAAATATCGTATGGGAACATTTGCAATGTATTTCCTGCGTCATTTCCTACGCAAACTTCCTATGTATTTGTCCCTGTTGTGTAGCAAATTTGTTTAAAAAATAAAGTTTATTTGTCGTCACAAATGTGTAGCAACTTTGTCAAAATTTGCGACACATTTTTTTCGTAGGAAACATATGTAGCAAATGGCCACTTTTCTAATAGTGTATGGTGTTAACCTTTTTATAATAGGTTCATCTTTGGAAAAAAAAAATGGTATAAAAACTTATCTTTTCGTGTTCCCTCAGGTCATCGTGTCGTATATAACATAATATGCCAATCCTAAATTTATATATATCTAGGGACGGTTATTGTACAAAGTAATAAAAACGTGCGAAGTGTACGAAGTGTCACTTTGTACATGATAATTACGTAATGCTTTTATGAACATACAAAAACATTGCTAAATATCATTACGTAATTATCATGCACTTTGTACATGATAATTACGTAATGGTAATTACGTAATGTTCTTGTATATTCATGAATGCATTACGTAATTATCATGTACAAGTGACACTTCGCACGTTTTCATTACTTTGTATTTGAACATGCCCCTATATATATATAATATATTTATATATATATATATATATATATAGGGATGGTTATTCTACCAAGTAATGAAAACGTGCGAAGTGTGCGAAGGCTCACTTTGTACATGATAATTACGTAATGTCTTTGCATGTTCATGAAAGCATTACGTAATTGTCATTACGTAATTATCATGCACTTTTGTACATGTTAATTACGTAATGATAATTACGTAATGCCTTCATGAACATACAAAAACATTACGTAATTATCATTACGTGATAATCATGCACTTTGTACATGATAATTACGTAATGTTTTTGGATATTCATGAAGGCATTACGTAATTATCATGTACAAGTGAGCCTTCGCACACTTCGCACGTTTTCATTACTTTGTATTTGAACCTGTCCCTATATATATATAATATAATATATATATATATATATATCTATACTATATTAATAAGCATATAGGAAGGGCAAGAATGGTCATTTGCCACTTTTCTTAAATGTACAAGCCTTAAAAGCATATTGTGCAATTCTTCATTGCACAAACCTCTTAAAGTTTAAAGGGACAAATTCCAATGCACAATGTACAACACGTTTATAAGAAAACACCGGATAAGTAATAGATACACATTAGGAATAAAGTACAAATTTTAGAGCACATATTACAACTCATAAAGCTTCACCAAACACAACAACTTAAAAGAGCACAACCAATAGGAATAAAGTACAAAGATCATGATCTACACCGTTGATCCAAACCCCCCATCCACAAAAACTATCTACACCGTCCATCCATGAACCTAAGATTTGAAATTACATCCTGTTCTCTCTCTCTTCCCCATCTGTCAAAACATCATCCACAAATCTACTACACTCTTTCCCTTATCTCCAACCATAACAACACAACAACAATCGTGATGTTGAATACGATGGATGGATGTTAAACCAGTTCCCGAAGACCGATGACTCAAGATAAATTCTACCACAGCAGCTAAACGAGTTCCCGAAGACCCACCGATAATATTTAATACACCGTAGCAATGGCTTCAGTTTGCTTTTGTTAAATTGATTTCAGACTAAAGGGATTTGAGACAAACATACAAAATGGGTTTGTTTCAAAATGGTTATGTTGATACAGGTAGCCTCATCATCTCCCACCTCAATATGTTTTTCATTTGAATAGCTTTTGATGTAGTTGGTGTTCTATCTATTAATGTGTTTCATTTCCAATGTTCATGTTGCTGATGGTCTTGATCTAGAAATCTGCTGGTGGTCTTGTGGTCAAGAAACATAACGGTAATAAATCCTTTCTTATTGGTAAAGTTTGACTACTATTTTTTTACTGTGTTTTTTTAGAAGTGGCCTAATGGATGATCAGATGCTTTATTGTGGAGGTTTGCAGTACAAATGAATAAACTAAAAAGAGTAGTTTTGGAGTTTTGCAGTAAAAAAAATGAATGGGATTCAAGGAGGTCCACATAAATGTCGTTAGGAAGCGTTAACTTCTGTCTTCATCATAACCATTGTGAAATGGTGCTTTTTTTTTTCAAAAACTTGATAGTGGAGAAGGTATTATTTTCCGATTTAATACGAGTTAATGTATGTTTGATTTTTGCTAACGCATGAGTTGGTATTTATGTGCATACAACACGCCTGATTCATCATATCGGTTTATTCTTGTTAGTGACTTGCTACCATTAAATAACATGCAACGGTTGTCTGTTTAACAATTACTAAAAAAAAATCAGAAAACACTTTGATGGAAAATTTTGATTGTTGATTTTGTACGTTTATTAACTCATACCTTTTTGAGCATGTGCATTACCATAACAACTTACCAATTTCTTGTTTTTCTATATGAACCTTTGTAGAAACCTGGAATCTTAATTCATGTTTGCATATGACTTTAGTGATTATATAATGTGAGAAAGATTAATCTTTAAACTGTTTCCACTAATTTTTATATATGTAAGTGTTTGTTTATCTTTTTAACTTCCCTTACAAGTACAAGATCATCATCACCACCATCTGTAACCATCACCACTACCATCTGTAGCCATCACCACCACCCTTAAAACCAAGAAAGTTGGGATGCTTCACCGAGCAAGAAAGTTATTCATGAGATTATTGATGTTTATGAAGAAGGGTTAGTTGTTGGGAACAAGAACATTGGCGGTGGTTTGGTGGTGATGGTTACAGATGGTGGTATGTGTTGTTGACGAACTTCAGTAATTACATTAAAATACCTAAGCCTGTCACGGTGTTATTGATGGTATGTGTTGTTACATTCTAACTCACGCGTACATCCTATTCATCACGGGTGCTCGAATTCTTTTTGCCTTGAAGCTTGCAATATCTTTTTCGAAATTTTTAGATCATTACTGTACTATTTTAAGCGAAAAAAATCCTTTTACATTTTGAGGTGAATTTTAGATGTTATTCTTTTTAAAACCACGTGGAGACTTCTTTATTTTGATACCTTTGCTGCTCATTTTTTTAATTCATGTTGGTACACAGGAGTTTAGACCATGGTAATGATTCTATCTATTTTTAATCTTTTTTGTATGTTTGTGATTTTATACAACAAAGAAGTATGTTATTTGGTCAAGCAACTTTAATTAAGATACAATTTTGTGGTCCCTCATGTTTGTTTATTAAATGTGGGTTTACTTTTTATTTGATTTTATTGTGTTTATTTAGCAATGTATAAGATACACTTTTGTGGTTCCCGTGGATAGTTTCCAGCAGTTTTTACAGGTTCGTTTCTTGCAGGATGATCTGTATGTTCTCATGTTGGGGTTGAAGAGGACAAGGGACTTCTGAATTCTTTGTACACAGGACGATCCATGGGAACTGAATCTGGGCTCGGTAGATCCAGTGGTTATACAACTTCAGCGATAGCAGAAGCCAAACGCTCAGCGCTGGACAATGGTCAATGAATTATCCAAAACAATTACCTTTATATTCGAAGCTATTCGAGTGACCACGTTAAATCTATTTGTTATTACCTGATGTAGGCATTGTTGTTCTTATATTGATCAAAACTTTCATACCTTTCCTGCAATATCCCTATTACTAATTTGTGTGTATATGTTTGAACAGCTTTAGATTTTTGTGTATGGATACAAGTAATCTTAGTAACTTGGGAGGTTTATACTTTAAATAATGAGGACTGTTTTCATAGGATTAGAAACATAGTATATTTTTTTTACTCTTATTTGAGAAGCTAAAGGTTGGCCGTTATGCGTTTTAGCAATGAGAAATCAACCGAGGCAGCAGACAAAGGGACGCTTGTATGAGTTGTAGTGAATCTTGGTGATTAGTTATATCTTGAAGTCGCACCTCCGCATCTGCTACCTTCACCACCAAACACCCACTTTGTACCACATCATCATTGACCAACAGCAACCACCACTTCACCAAGACCCACCTTCACGGTTATGTTTTTGTTATTGTTGTTGAGTTGTAGAGAGAGTGTTAAAGGTTGTAATTTGCTGTGTTTCTCATGAGAGAGAGAGAGAGAGAGAGAGAGAGAGAGTGGAGACACAATGGAGAGTGAATGAACATTGAAGTGGTTTTCTTTAAGTACAAGAAAAAATTATCTGTTTTAACTACGTTAAAAGAGAGCATAATAGTATAAGATCTTTTTATTTTTTTTAAAGGATTAGCATGTTCTTCTCCATAGGAGTCAAGCCAGTTGTTGATTATAAGGTTATGTGGTGAAGATTTGCAAAAGGAAATCTACGAAACATTGAAATATCAGAACAACTCCAAATTCTACTTGATTTTCATGGTTGACTATTGATCAAAGTTCACAAAGATGATCAAGTGGATGAAGCAAGAGGTGCTTTGCATCTTGTGTGCAAAAACCGAAATAACTTAAAATCGGCTATTGTTTTTTTATACCCTTAGTTAACCGAAGAATGCACACCCTTAGAAGTGTATGTGTTCTCCGCCGCATCGCGCGGGCTCTCTGCTAGTATATATATATATATATATATATATATATATATATATATATATATATATATATATACATATACGGTTCTATAGAAAACCCTATATTAGTATGAAAACCGTGGAAACTCTGACTTCCCGAGCTTTTTTAGGGCATGTAATATACATAATTCTAAGCATTTTGAGCCAAAAAAATCAAAAAGGCGCCGAGCGTTTTTTTTTTTTTTTAAAATAAAGTTTTCCGGTAACACATGTTACACGAAAATAACACATGTTATTTTCCACTAACATGTGTTACCCGAAAAAGGTTTTTTATTTAAAAAAAATGCTTGGCACTTTTTTGATTTTTTTTGGCTCAAAATGCTTAGAATTATGTATATTACATGCCCTAAAATTTTCAGGCCCTAAAAAGCTTGGGAAGTTAGAGTTTCCACGGTTTTCACCCTAATATAGGGTTTTCTATGGATACTTAGCCTATATATATATATATAGGGTTGGTTATTTTGATAACCACCTCTAGTTGCGAGAACCATGAGAACCATTAAGGCCATTGATCTTGTGAAATCAATGGTTGAGATCAAAAGTTTGTCTATTTTGTCTTTACTTGCAAGTTAAATTAGTATTATGAATAATTTAATGAAGTAAAGTACAATTAGGGGTATTAGGGTAAATCCACCATGTGAGAAAAATATAACTAATATAATATTAAATGAATTATTTATTCAATAATTAACAAAATCAAAATTTTTAAACTATATTTTATTTTTAAATCCTTTAATTTTTTACAACAAATAATAACATAGATCTGACGGAACTAATTTACACTGGTGTAATATTTACACCAGTGTAATTCTACCATGATTAACACTGGTGTAATTATTTACACCGGTATAATTCTACCATACACAAACCTACTACACAAAAAACACTAGTGTAAAAACAAAGTCAAAACATCTATACATTCGTATTACACCAGTGTAACTACCATACCATACCAAATCAAACATCCATACATTGTGTAAAAAATACATTGTACCATCCAGTGTAACTACATAAATCAAAAGGTTTTTACACTATTGTTTTATCTACCTTACAAAAAAATACATTACACCACTGCAAAAAAAAATACATAAATCAAAAGGTTTTTACACTATTGTTTTATCTACCTTACAAAAAAAAACCTTCATCTGCAAAAAAAAACTTCATCATCAACAAACACATCATCATCTTCAACAATAATAACATTAATATAATAATAATAACAACAACAACAAAATAATAATAATAATAATAATAATAAATAAAAACCTGTTCAGAACCCCCCCCCCCCCCTCACCACCAAGAACCATCGCCTCCACCACCACCATCACCATCTTCGAAGCATCACCATCCCACCACCATCTGCATCACCAAACCACCATCCCACCACCATCTGCATCACCAAACCACCATCCACCGTCTTCATCTATACCACCACCATCCATATCCCACACCACCGCCCCATACCACCACCATCCATATCCCACACCACCGCCCCCATACCACCACCATCCATCATCACCATCACCGTCGTCCCATCACCATCATCATCCCACCGTATCTGTTCACAAAAAAAAAACCCATGACAAAAAATTAATAATAATAATAAAAGAAACTAATAATAATAATAATAAAAACAACAATAATAATAACATACCTGTTCACCGCCCCCCATACCACCACCATTCAGATCTGTTCACCGCCGACCACCGACCGCCGCCCAAGAACCACCATCGGACCCCAACCATCTCCCTCCATCCCCTACCTCTACAGCCACGAACTACCGCCCCCATACCACCACCATTCAGATCCCAACACCACCGTCATCATCTATAGAGAGAGAGAGAGAGACGTGTGAGGAAGAGAGAGAGTCGTGTGAGAGAAGAGAGAGGAGTGTGTGAGAGAGTAACGTGTGTGTGAGTGTGTTTTTTGAAAAATTGGAATATAAAGCTGTTGAGAGGGGATGGGGTGGGGTTGGGGTGGGTTTAAATTACTATGATACCCTTTGATAATATAATGATAATAGGTATATGTGTCATCATATTATTGGTTTAGAGTGGTTCTCAAGTTCTCACAACTGGAGAAGGTTCTCAAATGAACCCAATCCTATATATATATATATATATATAGGGAGTGGATAATATGGAAACCTCAAATAATGGAAAAACCCTAGAAACTCTATTAGGACCATTGATCATGTTTGATCAATGGTCCTTGATTAATTATATATAATAATCAAAAGCAAGTTGGATTATGTGGTTATAAATAAGAGCAAGGGCAATATGGTAATCTTAAATAAGCAAGTGGGCTAGTTAAATTTTCTGAATCCTAGGTTTAAAAAGGTTGATTTGACATTTGTCAAATCATCTCTCTCCTACTTTATGGCACTTTTCCAGCACTGATATTAACATACGTTAGTGCTGTGATAAAAAATTCTGACCTCGTGTGACACATCGCTAACATGTGTTAACAGACATATACTAAAAAGAACAAAATAAAAAGAACATATAAAATGTATATTTAATTAAGAAATGATAAAAACGCTCATTACAATCAATACTAAAAATGTATCAAAAAACTTTTCATACAAACATAATTATTTGCGAATGATAAAAACTATGATAACAACATAAAAAAGATCTAGCTATTCTTCGTTCTTGATACCCATCTTTATCTTTAACAGAAAAACATCTCTTTACCTACAAAAAAAGATAACACGTGTTAGTTAGGCTCTCCAAAACACATAATGAAACATCACTGACACGTGTAGTGTATTCTAAAACATATGTTTTACTGCAATGACGTATGACATATGAACACTAACACATGTTAGTTAGGCATATACTAACGTATGTCATATGAACCCTAACACCTGTTAGTTGGACATATACTAGCGTCTGTTAGCATCACTAACATGTGTATAAACAACACCAAATCTGCAGTGCCAAGTGTATCATATTCAATTTTAGAACTATGTTAATACAACTACTCAAATACGATTAACAGGGTTTGAAATCCAACAATAATAAATTTATAAAATCTAAATCCATATACCAAAAAATTATTCTCATATTCATGAAAATATATAATATAATAAAAAGACATCAGTAGCATGTGTTAGCATATTCTAAGACATATGTTTTACTGAAAACAACGTATGTCATATGAACCCTAACACATGTTAGTGGGACATAATGAGACATCATTGACATATGTAATGTATTCTAAAACATATGTTTTACTGAAAATAACGTATGCCATATGAACCCTAACACATGTTAGTGGGGCATATATTAACGTGTGTGAGCATACAAGACTCGGACCGCAAAAACAGGACATGTACCCTACATGAGTTCATAACAATTTCACTTGCCAAAAATTTAATAGCATGTGTTAGCATATTCTAAAACACATGTTTACTGAAAAATAACGTATGTCATTTGGACCCTAACAACTGTTAGTTGGGCATATACTAGCACGTGTTAGCATCACTAACGTGTGTGAGCATACAAGACTCGGACCGCAAAAGCTAGACATGCACCCTATACGAGTTCATAACAATTTTACTTGCCAAAAATTTATTAAATAGAATACAAAAATTATTTAAACACCCTATTCACCAAAAGATTAAAAATTTAAAATCTTTATAAAAAAACATCACTTACCACAGCCACATCACCAACGCCGCCTTCTTCCAATAACCTACTCGTGAAAACGAACACTGGAACAGATACACATGTTAGTCTGAATCTCAAACACATAATGGGACATCACTAACATGTGTTAACATATACTAACATAAAACGACTATCCATTTATTCATCAATCACATGCGATCTATCAACCTCATGTGCCCAATCCAATAACAATCTAACATAAACAAAATAATAATAATAATAAAAAATCAAAAAGGTTAACATAAAGTTTTTTTTCATTCAAGCATTTGATCGAGCACTTGGTATGCAAACAAAAACTATCCCCAAAACTATTATTATTATTATTCTAACAAAACCCAAAGTCTATTGCTTTGTAATAATAAAAAAAATATAAAGAAAAACACATGATTAACCCATTTTTAAATCATAACAAGCAGATAACAACATTATGCTCTCATTTTTTTAAAAGCAAATACATGTAAGTAAAAGGTCTATAAACACCAAAACTCATTTTTTTTAAAGATCCCTCTTTTGGAGGTCTATGGCCTTCTTTACAACATGCTTTCAGGGTAAATTTTATTAGAGATAGATTTCTTTGAATCTTGATTTTATGTAACTTTTTTTTCAGTTTAAAAAAATCGATGAAAAAAAAGAAAGAAAACAACAGTAAATGATAGCATTTTTACCTCATGATTCCCGAGGTAATTTGATTCAGCTTCGATGCTCTGTTTCGTTTGAGAAGTTTTATCTCTTTTTCGTTTGAACAGAAGTGGAGAAGAAGTTGTTGTGATGGCGGTGGTGGTTGTGGTGGTGGTTCTAGAGAGAGATAGAGAGAGAGGGGATAGAGAGAGAATCTGATTTGAATTTGAAAGAAAAATGAAGAGAGAGGGGGGGGACAATATATATAGGTAGAGAGAGAAGATGATGGTGTAAAATGTCCAAAATAACCTTCCTAATATAATATAGATTGATGATGGGTGGGATGATGTGGCACAATATGAACCAAGTATTGGGTTTTTTGGGGTTTTTCCATTTTGAAGGGTTTCCTCCCTATACTTCCACTATATATATATATATATATATATATAGGGCAATTATATTTAGAAAACCTTTATGAGTTAAGCAAACTCATTAAACCCCAACAAGTGGCTTAGAATTGATCCACGTAATATTTTTATTTTTTTTAGAAAAGGGTAATCTTGGTACTTCACATAAAATCTGATCCCTTACAACCCTCTGCTCATTTTTCTCCTCATTCTCTCTCTCTCTTTATCTATTCTTCTTTCTCTCAAAACCCTCAACTCCTCTTCCAAACATACACACAAGACACACATTCATCTTTCCATACAACATATACACATGTGGATGGTTTCAGATCTGAATGGTGTGCGAATTTGTGAGGATGGCAGGAGGTGGTTGTGATGGCGATGGTGGTGTTGGTGACGATATGAGCTGCTGGTTTCAGATCTGAGCGATGGTGGAGTTGATGGCGTGTTTTAGACGTGTTCGAAATCTGATGTGACGAAATCTGTTCGACTACAATCGATTGCGAGTATAATATGAGCAAGATCGAATGGTGGGTTTATACAAGATTCAACATTATTGGGTCAGATTCAGTTTTTTTTTCACTGTCAAGAACTCATGATTTTAGTTTGTTGGTTTTGTTTTGGTTAATTGAAGTTGAACTTGAGGTTAATAAAATATTTTACTAACATAGTTAAGGAAGTCAAAGGTCTTCTTTTTGCATTTTGATGATGATGACGACACCTAAGAAAATTGTTTATTTTTTTGTTTTTTTTTCTCTAATTTGAAATATCCATATATTAGTTTTAGTAAACGAGATCTGAACTAAAATACATTTGTTGTAGCTTTGTTTGTTGTAACTAAATATCCATATATTAGTTTTAGTAAACGAGAATTGTATTGTTGTATATGTTTTTCTATAATTTAAAAACAATTGTTTTCATTTCAAACATATGTTTTTTTCGAGAATTGTATTGTTGATTATGTTATTTTAAAACATATGTTTTTTTTTGTTGTGTGGGTTCAAAATTGGGGCGTTTATCATCACAAATCGGTTTTAGTAAGAGATAGATTGGATATGCTTTGGTTCAAAATTATATATATATATATATATATAGGGAATGGTTATATTGGAAACCTTAGTTATTTGGTAAACTATGGAAACCCAATCCTAGCCATCCATCACATAACATCCATGGCTAGGATTGAGTCAATGTACCTTACCATAGATATATTAGTATTTTAATACATAAAGACACATGGAGGGGCATTTTGGGGACACAACACAATCTCTCCTCTCTCATCTCTCATCTTTCCAATACCATCACCTCTCTCCTCTCTCATCTTTCCAATGCCATCACCTCTCTCCTCTCTCATCTTTCTTATCATATTTAGAATCCCAACACAATCTCTCCTCCCTCCTTCTTCTTCTTCTTCTTCTTCTTCATCATCATAATCATCTTCAAAGAAATCATCAACCACCTTCTACACTAATGAAAAACAACAAGCATACACCTTCAAAAAAATCATCAACCACCACCACCGTCGTTCCGTCTCTCTCTCAGCAACCCTCTCTCATTTTCGTCTTTATCTTTCTCTCTCTCCCTCTCTCTCATCCATCTTCCCTCCCCCATCTTCATATTCTTGGTGTTCTCCATCTTGTTGTTGAATGTTAGCAATAGTGGTGGTAACCGGATCTATTTGGTTTATCTTCATCTTCTTGGTGTTCTTCATCAACCACCCCCACCACCACCGTTCCATCTTCCATCTCCTCTCTCCTCTATCGTTCCCTCCCTCCCATGACCTTAAATGTTTAGATCCGACGACATTGGTGATGATCTTCAATTTTAATAGGTATGTATGTGTTCTTGATTTGGGTTTTTGTTGGGTGATATCCCAGTTTTTTATTTGGGTTTTTTTTTCATTTATTCAGTTTTATTATTTTTATATAAGAAAATTGAAGTGGGTTTTGCTTTGATTGTGAAGATATTCATCCGCGGTGTTAGAAGGTGACTGGAGAGGGTCAGAGAGGATGTCCAGTGTGTACAGAGAAGAAGGGGTTGAAGGTGTTCTTTGTGGTTGTGTCCTTAATGTGTAAGTTATTTGTCAGAATATGTAACATGTGTTATGTTTTATAGATATTCTTTGTAGTTGTGTCCTTAATGTTTGGTCTGAACCTGTGGGAATCAGCACAAAAAAACACTGTTATAATTTATGTTAACACGTGTTATTGTTATGGTTGTAAGCTAACATGTGTTAAGTTAAACAAAAGAGTAAAATACTATGTCAGTTTGAGATGTGTGATCACATGTGTTATCCTTGTGTATGCAAATATGGTAACATGTGTTAACCTGATAAAAACCTTTAAACCACGTTTGTGGTGATTAGAGTGAGACGTGTATTAACAGTTGGTAGTGCTTGATATATGTACTAACAACTGTTAACAAGATAATACAAAGCAGCAATTTACGCAACCACATACAGCCTAGATTCCAAAAGGGACACCATGGGCGTCGCATAGTTTAACTTATACATATCAAAGGTTTTAAAAAGGTCATATGCACTAAGTAACCGCTAGACGCAAAAAAGTTGGCGACATAGATACCCAATTTTGATATATTAAAACTGTTAACATGTGTTAGCATATCTTACCAGCCTTATTGGAAAAAAAGAAAAACCTTAGTAGAGATATTAACACTGTTAACGTCTGTTAACATGTTAACACATGTTAACAGTTTTAGTAAAATCTGTCCCATAAAACTTTGTTAACACTTGTTAATAAGTTGACGTATAAAAACTTTGTTAACACTTTGTTATGACATGTTAACAGTTTTAGTAAATCTGTCCTATAAAACTTTGTTAACACTTGTTAATAAGTTGACGTATAAAAACTTTTTTAACACTTTGTTATGACATGTTAACAGTTTTAGTAAATCTGTCCTATAAAACTTTGTTAACACTTGTTAATAAGTTGACGTATAAAAACTTTGTAGATAGTTGGTGCTAAAAACAAGAAATCATAATTGAGATATTAAAAGTGTTAACATGTGTTATCTAATGGTGTTGGCTCAAATCATCAGATAGTTGGTGCTAAAAACAAAACACCAAAGTTTGATATATTAAAAGTGTTAACATGTGTTAACATATCTTACCATCCTTATTGAAAAAAAGGAAAACCCTATAGGACAGATTTACTAAACCTGTTAACATGTGTTAACGTGTTAACACATGTTAACAGTTGTAGTAAATCTGTCCTATACAACTTTGTTAACACTTGTTAATAAGTTGACGTATAAAAACTTTGTTAACACTTGTTAATAACAAAAAGAACCTAACTGTTAACATGTAATATCAACACAAGAAATATCATTCTGTAATAATAACATAAACAAAACGTAATTGATAATACAATCTACAGACTTTTATGCTAAAAAACGTAAAAGAAACGTAATTGATTAAAAAACGTAAAAAAACACCGATTCTGGTAAAATGGGGCCATGTCTTCTTGCAAAGAAACATAATAAAATCTAGTGACTTTCATGGGAAACGTATACCATAACCACTTTATTACAAAGTATAATTACAAACAATTAACCACTTTAACAAAATAAATCTAGTAACTCTATACATTGAGTACAAAAAAGAAAACGTTATTAAAAAGTTTTTCTACATATTTTTCTCGGTTTCCTTCGACTTCGTTTGTTAACATATGTTAACCAGTGGGGGTCTTCGTTATCAACTGCAAAAACAATAGATGAGATATTAACCGGTGTGACCAACTCATCATTTGTCGGCTTCCTTCGACTTCGTTTGTTAACATATGTTAACCAGTGGGGGTCTTCGTGATACGTCGATTTTCCAGAACCTTTAGTATGCACAACGTCAGGGTTCTTTACCACAACTTCATCAAAAATACCAAAAGATTGCCCCACAATAGGTATGTATTTCTGGACAACATTTGGAATCCAAAACCTGGTTCCGTTGGGAGTTGCAATCAAGTAATGCGGTGGGGGATCTTCATTACCATCTGCACCACAAAAAGTTTGAGGTGTTAACATGTGTTACCCAACCATCATCTAACATATTAACATAAAATAACTGATTTAAAGCGTAGTAAATCTAAAAAATCTTGTGGCATCATGTGTTGCCAAATAATGATCTATGATACATCCAAAAATAACCTGTGTTAACACTTGTTAATTCGAAAATCTAGTGGTATCAACTGTTACTCAAATCAACATTTGTGATACTAACAGAAAACCATACAGGAAAGTTAACACATGTTAATTCAAAAAACCCAGTAACATCATGTAGTAGCTGCAAGTAATAAAACACACCCCCAGAAGAAATCATAATAAACAGAAATCATACCAACAGCAAAACAAAATAGGTGATTTTGGTGAAAAATGCTTAACATAGACCATAAACAAAAAACAGAGACAAATCTTAAAAAAAAAACACTACTCAAACGTAAAGAATACAAAAAAAAAATTACCTTCAAATTCAACATGTGAAGACCTATCAAATTACCTCCGAGTCAACTTAGCAGCTACATCCTCTTTCCTTCCTTCCTTCTTTGCCACACCAAACCCTCTGTTTTTATTTTTATAAACCCAAAACCAACAATCACGAAATAAGGGCATAAAGCAATTCATAGAGAAAAGGAGATGAAATATGGATATGGGATTTCTCACGATCCACGAACAACAAGGCATAAATACGACCTGAATCAGTCACTTACAGCCATGGATCTGGAATTTCTCATGATTTCGCTTTCATGGAGAAAAAGGAGATGAAGACGGAGCTCCGTTTTATTGGCCACAGAGATAAAGAAGTTGAAGATGGTGGCCGGATTTGGTGGTGGTGGTGGTGGGAGGAGGAGGAGGAGGTGATGGTAGTGTACTGTGATGCTTAGAGAGAGAAAGAGAGAGAAAGAGAGATGAATTTTTGAAATCTTGAAGAAAATGGGGGAATGAGAGAGAAGAAAGTATATTTATGGGAGAGTGTGTGTGATGATTGTACTTTTGTACTATGAAAGAAAAAAGAGATGATGTGACATGGGGGATTTTACTATAATACCCTTCAATGCAATATAATATGGTTTTTTCTTTGGGTGATGTGGCTTAATTCTAACCACATATTGGGTTTCTAAGGTTTACCAAATAACTTGGGTTTCTTGTATATACTTATACTATATATATATATATTATTACAAATAGGTTTTAGTTGAAACCCAGGAATGTTTTTCATTCAAAGTAATATTATTAAAATTATCATTAAGTTGTAATGTCCATGTGTTTTTTTTTAAAGTTATATTATTGATATTATTGATATTATTATTCTTTTGTTATTTCATAGAAGGCAGGAAGGGTGAGGAGGTGATGAGGATTTGAAATGATATAATCCCTTTAGTTTCATCGGATCTAAATTTGTATCTTTATATGTTAAAAAGGCTTACTGAATATAACTTTTTTAGTCGTTTTAATCTGTTTTTTCTTTTTAATATGATTCGTGTGTCTTCTTTCGTTGTTAGATTCATGTTGTCGCTTTGTTTTTTTTAGATTCATGTCCTCCTATATAGTTGTTAAATTTTTGGGTAATTTTGTTCTGGATCTAGAATTTTTGTTTGTATGATTGTGTATCGATACATTTGTTTTTCATTTAAAAACATATGTTTTTGTTGTGTTGGTTATGATCTATCATATGATTTTTATGCTTTGGTTATAAATTATAATTTGTTGTTTCACATGTTCGGTCTTTTTTTATTGTAAACAGATTTTTAAAGTTTTGGTAAGAAGTTTGGAACACAGTTTCGGCGAGAAGTTTGGAAACAAAGTTTTGGCGAGAAGTTTGGAAATGAAATGTTTTATGTTTTTTTTTGTTTGTAACATGTTTAGTGTTTTTATTCATCTTCCTGACACATGTAAATGTTATTTATTTAGTTATATGTATTTTTTAGATGTTATTTTTTTTTACTTTTGTAATATTTTAAAATTTGTTTTAAAATAGTAACATCTGTTTTTTAGTTTATAAACATTTGTAGATTAAAAAACCATCCGATTTTTTTATTTTGAGAATTCATATTTTGTGAACTTTTGAATGATTGGTTGTATTTAAAAGAAAAAACATTGGTTATGTCTGGTTGTAAAGAGATGGAGGATGAGAGACGAGAGAGAAGAAAAGAGAAAGGATATTAAAAAAGGAGTAAATTCCTTTTTGAGTCCTGTGTTATGGTCATTTTAACTAGTTGAGTCCAACATTTTCATTTTAACCATCTGAGTGCCTAGTTGATAATTCTATAACCATTTGAGTCCAATTTGGTAACGTCGTTAACCAAGTCAGTTAAGTATAAGGGTATTTTAGTCTTTTTATATGTTGTACAACTCTTTAATGCACAAGCTATAATGAACAAGTCTATAATGCACAAAAGATTTAATAATATATAAAAAAATAAAATATTATATATTACATGAAGACTTTGTCTTCCCCACCCAACTCCACCCCATTCCACCCTACCACCACCATAAATGCTCCTGTGCTGCACCACCTCACACCACCACCGCACACCCTTCTCTCACACACACATACACACACAACTGCACACACTTTATCTTTTCCAATTGGCCATTCCTACCCCACCTCACCACTACCATCCACGCACTACCTCGCCACCACCGTCTTCCTTAACCCCATCATCGTCTTCCCCCATCACCGTCTTCCTTAACCCCATCATCGTCATCTTTGATTGCAGATCTGACGCTAACTACCTCACCCCCACCGTCATCTTTGATTGCAGATCTGACACTAACACCTCACCCCCACGTCATCTTTGATTGCAGATCTGATGCTCGTCATCGTCTTCCCCCCATCACCGTCTTCCTTAACCCCCATCATCGTCGGTCGAACGCCCAACAAATCAATGATTGTACTGGTGATTTCAACATGTCTTTGGGTCAGTTTTCGTTGTGGTTTCTGTTGCAGAGCTTTGGGTGGTGATTGAAGCCCTAGTAGTAGCAAAGATGACGGTGGTGTAAGGCTCGGTGATGGTGGTCCGGTCCAATGATTGGTGGTTTGATCCGACGGTGGTTATGGTATGGTCTGACAGTTGGTTGTTTTGATCTGGTGGTGGTTGTATTTTGGTCTGGCGGTGGGGTGGTAATTATGATGGTCTATTATGGTGGTGGTTATCTGCAAATTTTAGAGAGAGAGAGAGAGAGGGGGGGGGATGAAGATGAAGAAGAGGTGAAGTGGAGAGAGAGGTAATGGGTGTTATTTATATTATTTATGATTTTTTATTTTGTTTTTAATTGATAAGGGTATCTTTGTCATTTCTCACAAAAAAAACAGATTTTATGGATGGCGTCAAAAAATTGGACTCAGATTGTTACAGAATTAAAACATAGGCACTCAGATGGTTAAAAATGAAAATGTTGGACTCAACTAGTTAAAATCACCATAATACAGGGACTCAAAAAGGAATTTACTCTTAAAAAAGTAAGAGAGAATGTGTCTTGTCTTTTTTACCATAATACCCTTTTTTATTTTTTTAATTCCACACATGTTCTTTTATATCTTACACTTTTTAAATAAATTAATGGATTAATCACAACCTTTGGATGATTATGATCAATGGTGATAAGGGTGGTTTTCTTGGTTTTCTCAAGTGAAGATGGTTTTCAAATTATCTCTTCCCTATAATATATATATATATATATATATATATATATATATATAGGGGAAAGTTAATTTGAGAACACCTATATTTCGTGCAAACCGTGAGAACGGCATCTAAAACCATTCAAATTCAAAATTTCTTTTTACACTTGTCTTTATTACTAAAATACAATCTCAAAAAACACAATTTACGCGTAAAAATTCAAACGTATACGAAAATAATTTGTTTTTACACATGTGTAAATTTACTGTTTATACATGTGTAAACTGTTTCATTTACACATGTGTTAAAAAGTTAATTTGAAAGTGTTTTTGCAAAAAAAGATGAATTATTTGGAAAGAAAATTCATTTATTAATGTTGTATTTTGATTATAATGAGTTTTGTATTAAAAATTTTGATTTTGATTGATTTTTTTACTTGTTCTCACGGTTCTCACAATATATATATATTATATATATATATATATATATATATGGATTCTACTAGGAATGCTTTGAGAAGGGGAGGGGAAAGAGTCGTGACTCCATCCGTGTCGTGGGAAATGGGGAGAGAGGCAAGGTCGGGCAAGGCGGGCAACTGCCACCACGATGGAGAGAGGAAATGTCTGCGAGACTTGTTGAAGATGCCCTTAGTGGTTGTTTGGTTTTACTGTTCTAGACCATCCCTATTTAGATATTGGAGCAAGTGGAGTGGAGAACGTGATAACATTCGACTCCACCCTTGTGTCGTTTTTCTTCTGCTCATTTAAGTCAAATTAGTATTGGCAAGCATGCATATATCACGTGTGATGCATTTTCTTTATGCTTTATAATTATGCGATGATTGTAGATGCTTGCATGATAAACTTTTTTAAAAATATATACATATAAATGGATTGTTATATATATATATATATATATATATATATATATATATATATAGGGAAAGGATATTTTGGAAACCCACTTGAGTTGAGAAAACCTTTGAAAACCCATGTAAAAAATCATTATTTTTTTTGAAAAAAATAACAATGTAAAATACATGTTTTTAAACATTTTGGGCCAAAAAAATAAAAAAAAGCGCCGATGGGATTTTTTTTAAAAAAATAAACAAAGTTGCTAAAAAACATATGTTTTCAGCTATTTACCTATGTTTTTAGCAACTTTGTTTATTTTTTAAAAAAAAAATCCCATCGGCGCTTTTTTTTATTTTTTTTGGCCCAAAACGCTTACAAACATGTATTTTACATTTGTTATTTTTTTCAAAGAAAAAAATATTTTTTTACATGGGTTTTCGAAGGTTTTCTCAACTCAAGCGGGTTTTCAATTTATAATTGACCTATATATATATTTATATATATATATATATATATATATATATATTTATATATAGGGTAGAGGATCTTGTAGGAAAATTGGTAAGGTTCCTGTACAAATGCCAAATTTTGGTGATAAGTGTGAGAAGTATTAAAAATTGATATGTATGCATTATTTTTTGGATTTATTCATCATGTTTTGTATTGTTTTGCCTTTGTTACACGAACCTAAACATATATATATATATATAAACTAGTTTATCTTCAGAGAGTTTCCTGGGATACACGATCTAACATAAATGACATATTGTATGTTATGATGTAGTTTATAGTACATTATTTTATGTTGGTTACAAAAACTAGTAGAGTGTCCGCGCGATGCGGCAAGGAAATAACATTTATATCGGTTCGGTTAAGTCATAATAAATTAACCAAATATTTGTCTTGGTGTGTGACATAATCATTAACGGAGCATGAACTGCATTAACCACAATCAAAACATTCGAATCTTATGTGCTGGAAGAAGTGCAAGCACATGAATATATACATAGAAATAATTGTGAGATACGCTAACCAAATAATTAGGGTGATCATGAGGAAGTGGGAAGTTACATTGCAAACACATGAATATATAAATAATTATAATTTGTGAGATACGGTTAGCAAGAAATTAGGGTGATAATTGGGAATAGAAAGTTACATTATTTTATAAATACATGGTGTGGTCTTGGCCTTAAGGGAGGCATGGAACAACATGTGGCATCCACCTCAACACTGGGGGCAAGGAACAATAATGGAGAAAATCGGCGGTATGGTTCTGGTTCCTTATGTTAATGGTGTTAAATGAGTTGTTATGTGTTGTTATGTGTTATATGATGTTTGAATGATGAATAAATGATATGTTAATGATCTAGAACTGTTTTAGATAATGATTTATAGTGGTTATAGGATGTAATTGATAATTGAGGATGTTTTACCCATTTTGGGGGTTTTGTGATAGATTTAGGGTTTGTTCTTCATTGTGTTGATTGATAATATGATTGAGGGTTTCCATATACATGATAATTCATCGGATGTCGTGGTCGGTCAAAGATTAGTATTTATAGTGTCCTAATTACCTCAAACTATGTAGCTAGTGGTAACAAGGGGGTCGAACTACGAAGAGTCTGTGGTCAGTGTAAATGTTCTTAGTTGATTTAGATTGTCACTGTTATGAAGATGTTATTAAATTATGAAAATTGTAATTGTTGTTCATTTAAGAAATTTGATTTGAAAGTTTGTGAATCAACGAATGATTCAAGATTATGACTAAGAAAGTGAAAAAAAATGATTTGATTAATGAAAGATTTGATTGAAAATGATTGATTGTAACAATAAGAATAAAGATGGAGATTACACCGGATTCAACAAACAACCTAGAGTTCTATCACAAGTTGGGATTAATCAAACAATTGGAATGAAGATTAACGGGTTAATTGTTTCAATAGGTTTAGGTGTCAAGTTTTATCAACATCAAAGATGGACTAAACTACACATTATTAGTCTAGAACATATGAACCCTAATAACAAGTTAAATCATAATTAACCGAATTCATTTCCTAGTAATTGGCGCAAGAAACAATTATCAAAGAGAATTTAAAACAGGATTAACGCAACTAACAAGTTTGTTCAAATTACAATTACAAACAAATAAGAAAAATACCCAAATGTCAAGAACCCTAGATTATAAGTCTCCACCGGGCGATTCAAAGGAATTAGACAAGCGTGGTTGTAGGAGCTTGAATCTTTTATGAAAGGATGATTTGGATGGATTCATATGATATTTAGATGTTAGGAGGGTCAAAGATAATGTTTTAGGTCAACATCCGTTTTTATTAATTCCATTACGAGTCAAGGGTCAAAAAGCTCATAAAAAGCATTAAAATTCGTCAAAATGAGTTTGACCGAGTATCTGGCGTCGGCGACGCCAAGTTTTGGCGTAGCCGACGCCACCTGCAGCTCCCTACGCCATTTTTAGCTGGAATATGCCATTTTGATGGTTTTCCTACACCAGTGGCGTTGCCGACACCAGTTTTTGCGTCGCCGATGCTAGACCTGACGATGCGATTTCGGTTTTCTTGTTTTCTACATAACTTCTTCGTTTCAACTCCGTTTTACCCGTTTTCCGGCCACGTCTTCGTTTTTCAGTCCTCATTCATATTATCCACAAGTAATTTCATTTCATTCCATATGAATTCCCAAAAACACATCTAGTCTTCATTCTTTGCTCCCGGTTGCTCATTTCTTGCACCTGGTTCCTCCGAGCTTCAATCCAACGCCTCATTTGACTCCCAAAATACATTCTAAACATATCAAGTCTTGTAAAACATAAAATTATATCAAAGTATATCATTCGGAACTCAATGCACATTAAAATTTAAACTTAAGCACTAGAACCTGAGGTTTTTCAACCACGCATCACATCCCCACACTTAGTTTTTTGCTTGTCCTCAAGCAAACTTATTATACACTTTCACAGATCCAAAACACAAAGCATAATCCCATCCTCAAATATAAAATGAGTTAAGGTCTAATGTCATACCCAGTTCCTATGTTTTCTACAATCAAGGACTGCTCAACCTTTAATGAATCATTCTTGAAAACTCAAGTGGTTATCCAAGATTAGCCTACCTTTGAAGCAAATAAACTACACACATATCCCTCACAATGTTCTCTCCACACGGTTCAATTGACTAGAATTGATGCACTAGTATATATATATATATATATATAGATGGTACACTCAAAGCCGATTATAATGCACGTGGGAGTATATACTTGCAATTAATCGCACTTACCAAATCACACAAAAGTGAACACAGGTCAAAAGGTCTTTTAAAGGGTTGTAATGTGGTTGGGGAATGGTATGGAAGGGATGTTTTAAAGTGACTAAGATGATTAAAATTCGACTTTATTACATCAAAACAAACTACACTAAACACAAATAACAACTACTCTCATAAGGCAATGTTGTGCCTTTATATATATATATATTTCAATGGCTAATTTGTAGCATATTTTTGTGCTTTTCTAGGATGGATTTCACTTTTCTATTTTTTTTTAATCAGACACTAACAATAATAACTGTAAACTATTTACAATACAAAGGAACAACCTGTATCGAATTTTCATCACTCGGGTTTAAAGTGAAAAAGGCTAAATGTCAATTGGGTTCAAATGGG
>JAUTDX010004185.1:0-27890 GCA_030844895.1 Ambrosia x helenae | reverse complement strand
TGATCAACATAAGAATCATGGGTGCTCATAGACAAGCCTTCCATCTTCTTGATGCTATGTATCTAGTGTAATACTCACTACCCTCGATGTTTTATTGCATGTAACTAAACCTACGATTTCATTCTCGGCAAAGATAATCAAGGTAGGACGAGGCCTAACCTTGGTGGGATGTTATGATGGCCCTAAGGCTTCCCACAAGACCGATATCTCTGGAAGAAGCTTGGAAGTTGGACAAAGAAGGCACAAGAAGGAATGCCAAATGATTAAGTTAATGTCACACCCCGCCAAGGCGGAAACACATGGATGTGATTTGAAAGGTTTTCAAGCGCAAGGTTCGAGAAACACACAAGTTATATAGTAAATAGATACCATCAAACGGTAAACGTAGTTATAAATTATTAAAATAACATCACATTGTCTGAAACGAAATATTACCAAGACAAAACATGACTGACATGACCCAACCAATGATGGTACCACGAAATGCAAGCTCAAACCATCTCTCAAGTTCTCGCCCCGCATGATCAATTACCTGAAAAACATGCATAAAATTTTTGTCAACATAATGTAGTGAGTTCACAGGTTTTAATGTACTATGTAAAGTGCTCGTGAAATTTATGTATGACCAATCATAGGCTAGCTAAGCTAATGATTACTGTGCAAACCATGAGTCAATAACCAAACCTCTTGACTATTGTGCCTCGCATATTGTACAATAAAGACAACGTATGTATAGTTGAATACTAACACTCATTTGTATGTAACCGGTTAGAGTGACTAACCAAGAGTGGGGGTGTCAACCCAATAGATATATTAAAGTGTTCCATGGCTTTTGATAGCTAATGGTTATAGTGTAATTGTAAGTATGAGGATGTTGAGCTCATGAACCAAATGACTCATGTTCCACGTGGTAGTCACGATACAATATCGCACGAAATAATATGTACTAGAAATGTAGCATGTTTATCCCCAAAAAATGGAAAACTGTAAAAATGGGGTCGTGGAATTCACTGGTGACTGGATGTGTGGTCTGGTAAAGCAGAAAGTGAATAGCTACTGTCCCGACAAATGGTACCCTATGATTATCAAGAACATAGTAAGTTGTACGGTCTTGTCGTTTATCATGCAAGTTGTTCACCCGACTTGTGGACCCTTGTGTCAATTAAGTGTGGGCCATATTTCGTGCATGTGACTATTATTCTTGTTTTATATGTACCTTGTAGAATGTATGGTTTCGCGAATCTCAGGCGTTTTATTGTAAAAATATATCCATTGTTAACAAAACGTGCCCCACACAGTCATCAATGGAAATATACTATTCCCCATTCCGACATGTGCGGTGTATTTATGGAAAATCCGAAAGTTTAACATGTGTTATGTTATGTGTCACAACCCGGCCACAGGGGGCCTGGACGAAATAACAGATTTGGTACAACATTCACGCAAATGCAAGCAACAGCGGAAGCGATGTAAAAATAACTAACTTTATTAATACAATTTATTTACATAATACAATTGTTTTAACTACATCTAATCCCTGATCGTATTTCGCGGCTGGTTTCTATGGTTACTTGATCGTCTTCTGTTCGTCCACTGGTTGTGACTTCGAGTTGCAATCATACATTCTTCGTATCTCCAATGCCGTACCTGAACACATGCTTAAAATGGTTTTGTCAACACTAATGTTGGTGAGTTCGTGTGTTTAGTTACATAGGCGCCCAAAATAGTTTATCAAAACAGTTTCAGTTATTCAAACAAGATTAACAGTTTTCAAACACGTTTCCTGGTTATGGTGTTACAGTCCTACAAGCTGGCCACTCAACCCTTGGCACCTAGCCCATGCCTAACCATGTCTAGATATATCAACATAAACTATACCCGTTATTGTCATAGTTCTCAACCTATGTCCTGCCCCATAGGTTCCCCAATGGCAAAATATATGCCGCAACGCCCTCGGTCTCAGTGGGGGTTCCGGGTCTAGGCTGGACCACTGTGCGTGGGGGATTCCCAAGTAGTACTACCCATATATTAAGTCGGCTCTATCCTAGAGTTCATGCGTGCCTGGTTCAGTATACATAACAAGCAAGCAGGTAATCACGCTCTGTAAAACTAACACCCATCACAATATACAAAACAGTTTAGAAGCATGCGTCACCCAAAACATTTATAAAAGTAAAAAGGGGGAATTCACGAACTCACCTGGTTGCATAGCTCAAAATATAAAAACCGGTGCTCGGTACCGAATACCGACATCCTCCTGATTGCCCTATGTCGACACACATTATTATTAGTACTTGGTTTTATTGTCATGGTTGCGCGTGGGGACGAGCTCGAGCGTATGATTTCTGTTATTTATGTTTCCTTTCATTTTAGTTGTCCATAGTCTATATCCGAATCTTAGTCTTCGAGTCCATATTCTAAAGTTTAGGCGACTAGTCAAGCATTCGAGTTTATATTCTAATCATTCTATGTGTCGCTTCCTATTCAATTTATGTCCAAGTTCTTAATATAAATACTAGGTGTATATAATTTGTCCAAAGCCAAGGTTTGTTCTAATATACGTATGTTTATAATTTTAGTCTTTGGCGTTTATGACGTCCACACTAATATTCTTAATACTCAATATACTTTTTATGTCCGAAGTCCGTGTTTAAAGGTCGAGTCTAAGGTCTCAATATTAATAGTTCGCCTCTAGTCTCTATGTCCGAACCAATAACCTCCAATGTCCCATATCTCATTAGATAGCTCAACTTTGTCCGAATCCTAAGTCGCAATTGTCACGACTCCTAATATTATGTCCATTTCCTAATTATCAGTGTCCAAGTCCTTTTTGTTTAGTGATTTATATATAGTACACAAAGGTTATACTACATCCAAAGTTAGGTCTAATGGTCCGAATTCTTATCATCCCAAGTTAGTATTTATATTCAAGTGTCTCAAGTTCTAATACTAACATTATGGTTCGTTTTGGTCATGATCGTGTCCAAGCCTTAGATCTCAGTACCCGTACTTAGAGTTTGTATTATCCAGTGCACAACATGTATCTTGTGTTTGGTTCATTTAATCAAGCTCGTCAAGTCCCACAAGTTTCGTATATAATCATAGATACTTCAACGTATAGGTTAGTTGGTTCGGTTTATACCTTAAGCTTGGTCTCCGTTCGTGTCGGTCAACTGACTCGGTTGACCCGAGTTAACTGCCATGTGGACTGGGTTGATCCAGTTGACCTGGGCAACCTCTGTTGACCAAAGCTTGACCCGAATCTTGACATGTATCCTTGACCCATATTGAGACTAACCCAGTTATAATCCAACATCACTGCCATCGCCTGAAATTAATAACCGTGGCAGCCACCACCATAGTTCAATACCCCGACACCACCATCGGTAACAACCACCTCTCAACATCATCACCATACGAGTCCTCTGTCATGAACCACCGGACCACCATCTCGAACCCTAGACCCGAACCCTTGACCACCTCAGAACCAACACCACACGCCGCTACCTAACATGGCTCCAACACTACCATCCACGACCTCCTCAGCCCATCATCAACAATAACCCCTAAAACCCTGTCTAATCGACACTCAAGTCTCCTTAATAATTGGTCACCACCACTTGGTAACCACCACCTGTTCTGACCAGCGTAAACCCCCACAATCTACCACAAACCACCACCACTGCCCCTCTGTCCTGAATCCTTGAGACTAACCCTCCCTGCCATAATCTCCTAATATATTACAAGAGGGGGTTTTACCTTGGCTTGATGATGAATCGGGTGACAAAGGCGGTGTCGCCGCCGCCGCCGCTGTTGTAGCAGGAACCACCACCACCTCCTCATCTCCTTTCTCTCTCTCCTCCGAGTCCTCTCTTTCTTCCTCTACTTTCTCTCTCTGCAATCTGCGTCTCTCTCTCCCTAACTCCTTTTCTCTCTATAATTTTAGTAGGGTTGTGAAGATGAGAGTGTTGGTGGTGGGGTTCGATGCCGGAGCTCCGCCGGAGGCGGAGGAGACCTCCGTCTCTCTTTCTCTCTCTATCTCATCCTCTCTTTCTCTCTCTAAGTTAGGGTGTGTGTGAAGATAAAAAGAATGACCAGATGTTATGTGTGTGTTTTATATAATAGATATAAGGGGTGGGTGTCACCATGAGGGGAGGACAAGTGTCCTCTCCTTTGGTGACTCACCCGGTTCGTTCGGGTGCGGTTACAGGTTCGTTATCGCGTACTAGCTCGGTCTCGTAACGCCTTTATAATAATGTCGCTTATATTATCCGGTTCGGTTTTCAGTATCGCGCATAAACGACTCAACTAATATTTATTTTAGTTAACTTTTTTACTATAACACGGCACTAAAACGCGAAAAATTTTAGGGGTCTGACCCGGGTTGTTACATTCTCCCCCCTTAAAAGAATTTCGTCCGCGAAATTATGGTTGAGGTTACATCTCGAAGTTCATCACCGTTGGTAATCGTTTAAATGGAAAGGTGGACAGCTATGACATGGAAATCATGGAAACAGGATCTGCAAATTCCTCGATCTTTGGATATTCTAGTGGTTTGAGAATCATGTTGTTTCATTTCCTTATCAATCCGTGAAAATCAGTACACCGCAAGGTGATGAAAGGCATCCACATTGCTGTGTAAGGAAAATTATCTTCACACTTGCCAAATTACCCCGTCACTTGGCTTTTGTAAAGAAGTACTCTTATACAAAGTATTCTCCTTGTCGTTCACTATACAGGACCGAAATGGTTTTAGCGTTCCCATTGTTGATCCTAAATAGTATCTTTCGGCTTGGACCGGAGCGTTTCACTGGAAAAATGGAATGATCGGATCTTTTCCTTGCCTTCACACTAATCCCGCCGTCTTTATTTGATCAGAGTCCATAGTTCATCAAAATCCACGTGAAGAAATACTTTTTACTTTTGAAAGTCGAACCAGGGCTAGTTTTTGGTTAAATTTCCAATCTCATTTTGACGTACCATCGGTGTTTATATATAGGGCGTACCACAGCCAGCCCACCACACCGGTGATGCTTCAAGAATGCGCTAGAAATATTTCCAAAAACCTTCATAGAATTTCACACCTCTATAACGTATTTGTAAACTCATGATCACGCAATCGCGAATTTACCTTACATTAAGGTGGTAGATATAACTTGTTAATGATTTGGAAATCGATTTAAAGTTTATTCTTGGTTAGATGTCCAATCTCATTTCTGACGTATCATTGGTGTTTTATATATAGGGTGTACCGCAGCTAACCCACCACACCTTTGATACTTCAAAACTGTAATTAGAAATCCTAACCATAAATCTTATCGGAGTCGCATGTCGCCATAATGTACCTGTAAATTCACGATCGCACAATCGCCAACTCACTTTACACTAGATGATAGACACGGTTTTGATACTCGATTGGAAGGAACTCTAACATTTTGGTTTGCAATAAAGATAGCTCAGAACAAAAGCGGGACGGTTATCTAACTAAGCTTTTCCTAGCGTTCACATATGCTTTTGAAGCTTGTACCATCCGAACAGGACCCTAAATGTCTAGGAAAATAAGAAACAACCACGAGAGTTTTCGTGCTCAAGTGTCGTAAGAACGGTCTAAATTTTAGTTTCTAAGATCTCTTGACGACCAAACAAGAAAATTATCAAATTTCTGAACGGAATCAAGTAGCTCAATCTACAAGATTCATTGTATCAAGAAAAGTTTCTCAAAATATCCTTAGGAAACGAGTGAAATTGTTTTTAGGTTCTAAACTACCATTCATCGGACGAGAATTTCATAGTTAGAAAATCATTAAGCACCAAAGGAAAGGCGAACTCTCACTTCGCCGGTCACACAACGATACAGTTCATACATTTTTGTGTTCGAGGATATTATTTTAACTTTCGTGTCCATGACTTTTAATAAAACATCCCCGAAATGCCTTTGCGCCTGCGGATTCATGATTATGTTCGCGACCATAATCACTTCCTCGCCTCACTCAAGCATCCAGGTCTAGTCTATTAAAGATCACAACACTTAATCTTATGTTCTCCTTGATTCTTTCGCAAGTTCGTTCATGCATTCAAATATAGTTTTTATCACCTAACGTTTTATCCCCATGTGTTTAGTACCAAAAGTGAACTCGTTCAGCATCTTCTTATTGCAACTCCGGTCTATCAGTCAGGCTTCGGTTCTCCAGACCGAAATGAATTCTGTGGTTTCAAAGTTTGGATCCTAAGGTTCGTGGTTAAAGCCTAGTGGAGTCATACACGCCGCGCTGTTTGCTCTGATACCAACTGTCACAACCCGGCCACAGGGGCCTGGACGAAATAACAGATTGGTACAACATTCACGCAAATGCAAGCAACAGCGGAAGCGATGTAAAAATAACTAACTTTATTAATACAATTTATTTACATAATACAATTGTTTTAACTACATCTAATCCCTGATCGTATTTCGCGGCTGGTTTCTATGGTTACTTGATCGTCTTCTGGTTCGTCCACTGGTTGTGACTCCGAGTTGCAATCATACATTCTTCGTATCTCCAATGCCGGTACCTGAACACATGCTTAAAATGGTTTTGTCAACACTAATGTTGGTGAGTTCGTGTGTTTAGTTACATAGGCGCCCAAAATAGTTTATCAAAACAGTTTCAGTTATTCCAAACAAGATTAACAGTTTTCAAACACGTTTTTCCTGGTTATGGTGTTACAGTCCTACAAGCTGGCCACTCAACCCTTGGCACCTAGCCCATGCCTAACCATGTCTAGATATATCAACATAAACTATACCCGTTATTGTCATAGTTCTCAACCTATGTCCTGCCCCATAGGTTCCCCAATGGCAAAATATATGCCGCAACGACCCGTCGGTCTCAGTGGGGGTTTCCGGGTCTAGGCCGGACCACTGTGCGTGGGGGATTCCCCAAGTAGTACTACCCATATATTAAGTCGGCTCTATCCTAGAGTTAATGAGTGCCTGGTTCAGTATACATAACAAGCAAGCAGGTAATCACGCTCTGTAAAACTAGCACCCATCACAATATACAAAACAGTTTAGAAGCATGCGTCACCCAAAACATTTATAAAAGTAAAAAGAGGGGAATTCACGAACTCACCTGGTTGCATAGCTCAAAATATAAAAACCGGTGCTCGGTACCGAATACCGACATCCTCCTGATTGGCCCTATGTCGACACACATTATTATTAGTACTTGGTTTTATTCGTCATGGTTGCGCGTGGGGACGAGCTCGAGCGTATGATTTCTATTATTTATGTTTCCTTTCATTTTAGTGTCCATAGTCTATATCTGAATCTTAGTCTTCGAGTCCATATTCTAAAGTTTAGGCGACTAGTCAAGCATTCGAGTTTATATTCTAATCATTCTATGTGTCGCTTCCTATTCAATTTATGTCCAAGTTCTTAATATAAATACTAGGTGTATATAATTTGTCCAAAGCCAATGTTTGTTCTAATATACGTATGTTTATAATTTTAGTCTTTGGCGTTTATGACGTCCACACTAATATTCTTATACTTAATATACTTTTTATGTCCGAAGTCCGTGTTTAAAGGTCGAGTCTAAGGTCTCAAATATTAATAGTTCGCCTCTAGTCTCTATGTCCGAACCAATAACCTCCAATGTCCCATATCTCATTAGATAGCTCAACTTTGTCCGAATCCTAAGTCGCAATTGTCACGACTCCTAATATTATGTCCATTTCCTAATTATCAGTGTCCAAGTCCTTTTTGTTTAGTGATTTATATATAGTACACAAAGGTTATACTACATCCAAAGTTAGGTCTAATGGTTCGAATTCTTATCATCCCAAGTTAGTATTTATATTCAAGTGTCTCAAGTTCTAATACTAACATTATGGTTCGTTTTGGTCATGATCGTGTCCAAGCCTTAGATCTCAGTACCCGTACTTAGAGTTTGTATTATCCAGTGCACAACATGTATCTTGTGTTTGGTTCATTTAATCAAGCTCGTCAAGTCCACAAGTTTCGTATATAATCATAGATACTTCAACGTATAGGTTAGTTGGTTCGGTTTATACCTTAAGCTTGGTCTCCGTTCGTGTCGGTCAACTGACTCGGTTGACCCGAGTTAACTGCCATGTGGACTGGGTTGATCCAGTTGACCTGGGCAACCTCTGTTGACCAAAGCTTGACCCGAATCTTGACATGTATCCTTGACCCATATTGAGACTAACCCAGTTATAATCCAACATCACTGCCATCGCCTGAAATTAATAACCGTGGCAGCCACCACCATAGTTCAATACCCCGACACCACCATCGGTAACAACCACCTCTCAACATCATCACTATACGAGTCCTCTGTCATGAACCACCCGGACCACCATCTCGAACCCTAGACCCGAACCCTTGACCACCTCAGAACCAACACCACCGCCGCCACCTAACATGGCTCCAACACTACCATCCACGACCTCCTCAGCCCATCATCAACAATAACCCCTAAAACCCTGTCTAATCGACACTCAAGTCTCCTTAATAATTGGTCACCACCACTTGGTAACCACCACCTGTTCTGACCAGCGTAAACCCCACAATCTACCACAAACCACCACCACTGCCCCTCTGTCCTGAATCCTTGAGACTAACCCTCCCTGCCATAATCTCCTAATATAATACAAGAGGGGGTTTTACCTTGGCTTGATGATGAATCGGGTGACAAAGGCGGTGTCGCCGCCGCCGCCGCTGTTGTAGCAGGAACCACCCACCACCTCCTCATCTCCCTTCTCTCTCTCCTCCGAGTCCTCTCTTTCTTCCTCTACTTTCTCTCTCTGCAATCTGCGTCTCTCTCTCCCTAACTCCTTTTCTCTCTATAATATTTAGTAGGGTTGTGAAGATGAGAGTGTTGGTGGTGGGGTTCGATGCCGGAGCTCCGCCAAAGGCGGAGGAGACCTCCGGTCTCTCTTTCTCTCTCTAGCTCATCCTCTCTTTCTCTCTCTAAGTTAGAGTGTGTATGAAGATAAAAAGAAATGACCAGATGTTATGTGTGTGTGTTTTATGTAATAGATATAAGGGGTGGGTGTCACCATGAGGGGAGGACAAGTGTCCTCTCCTTTGGTGACTCACCCGGTTCGTTCGGGTGCGGTTACAGGTTCGTTATCGCGTACTAGCTCGGTCTCGTAACGCCTTTATAATAATGTCGCTTATATTATCCGGTTCGGTTTTCAGTATCGCGCATAAACGACTCAACTAATATTTATTTTAGTTAACTTTTTACTATAACACGGCACTAAAACGCAAAAAATTTTATGGGTCGGACCCGGGTTGTTACATTATGTAGTAGTGTTAAACTAGTTCTAACATATGCTTGGTACTCTTTAACGTATGTTTATTATTATAGCCGAAACTTTCATGTGAATAAATGACTCGAATCCGATTGTTAATCACATCAAAACGACTCTCTAGTGAAAATCAATGTAAGTATGAGTGATCATGATGAACGTGAGTGTGTATCCATGACACCGTATATATGTACAAGGTGAGATAGTTTGAATATACATACATGTTATGTTTTGTTTCCAAGACCCGATCCGAGGTTATTCATTTGGTACATTGTACTTGTATGTATACTCATGTGTTTGTGTGTCGATTACAATATATGTTTTCATACACCTGAGGCATAATACATATATATATATACACGTCCGTGTATAGGTATATGTGTACATGATGTTCCAGACCAATTTTCTAAAGCCATAATGTTTGTTATAAAATGAGTTGATTACACAAATGTAGTAATCGGGTGATGTGTGATGTGGGTCGAAACACATGAAGGCTTACAAGTGTTTGAAGTATAACAACTTACCTAGGACGGATGGTGATGATTCGGATATAAAAGGCCTTGGGATCTTCCCTTTGACTTGTATACTCCAAGATGGTTTGTGGTTAAGCCGATTATGGTTTGGGTAGGGGTTGGAGTCTTCGGCCGAGTGAGAAAGTGAGGGACAAGATATGTGTGTGTGTAGAGAGGTTGAGAGTTTTGTAGGTTTTCATGCACAAATCCAATGCAAGAACCCTCCTTTATATAGTTAATAGTTTGGAAAGCTTATCACCTTGATTCCTTGTGGTACATGTCTATTCTTGTGATATAACTTGACTATATGATAATGACTCATGAGTGTTTGTGATTTGTTTGTTTCGGTAGATTATAGATGTGGAAGAGGGATGTTTGTTGTTTTCCAATCAAGGTAATCAATGTCACTAGGGAAGTGTTCATGTGTGTTCAAATAGGTATAAGGGAATGACAAAGACATTGACTTCTCATACATATGTATATGCGTATGTGTATAGGTGTATATAGATGTGAGTTTGTTCAAAATATTTGTGTGGGAATGGGTATGGGATCATGGATATGGATGGATACAAGTGGCCGATTATATGTACACTAACACATTATTATTATTATTATAATTTAGACATTCATGTAGAAGTGTTGTGTATATATGTTTGTAAAGGTGGCCAATTAGATACCTATATGCAATTTGTTTTGATAACATCTAATCACCCTTGATATAGGAATATCCATTCAAGTGACAATGTTGATGTATGTTCGACTTAGTGTGTGGATTAACATAAGTAATGGTAACAATATAATTCACCATAGTCTTATAGAATATGTTAATTGGTGATAAACATGTGTTGTTGTGTGATATTAACTCATGTTAATATACAATTGTTTTCCAGAAAAGGTTCCATGATTCTTGCATGTTGTGTCCATATAGGACAATGAGAATTTGTTTGGATTTAGAGTGGAAACTGTATAGTTTCCCACTTAAACGTTGTCACGTGTATTTGTTGTTTTGTTCATGTGTAGAAATCGGGTATCCGGTTGCTCTCTGTTGAGCGTGTGATTGGCTTGACTGTTCAATGCCACTTGCCTTGTATAGTCCGTGTGTTGTATGCATAAACGGATAATCTATTGAGTTTCCTCAAGAACTCATGCTTTACTAGACTTGGGGGGGGGGGAATGTGTGTAAAAATGTCTATTTATGCACATGAAATGAAAATAATAAGCAAAATGTGTACTGAAGTTGACCTGGATCGTTGACTGGTGTCACAGTTGAGCTTGCTATTTATAGGCAAATCAGTCAGTGCACGGGCGTGCAAGGAAGTGGCACGAGCGTGCCAACTGTCAGGTGCGTCAGATTTGTCTTGTCTGTGCGTTCTGTCATGCACGGGCGTGCCAGAAGGTGGGCACGGGCGTTCCAAGTTTCAGACTTTGTTTTCTTACTCCCCAAGTTTGCTGTTTTGTCTTCTAGTGTGCAGGGCTTTTGTACAAATGTGCATGGGCGTGCTGGGTCAACCTCGGACTGATTTTATCATCGTTTAAGCCTTGAAAAGGTCTTTACACCTATAGGAAAGATGCTGCGAGTCTCGTACCCTCAGGAATCTCCAGTTTTTGCTGTTTTAACCCAAAAATCACATGTTTTCGGTTTGGAGCTCCAATTTCCTGAAAAACACAGATAGGAACAATTAAGTAGCTATAATTATCAATTTAAGCCCAATTTTGCCCTATTATGAGACTAATTATGCATGTTTTATATGTGTAAATGATGGCACGTCATAATACCCTACACTTAGACTGTTGCTTGTCCTCAAGCAACCAAACAAAAGTTTACCTAAGGCAAATAGCAAGATATAAAAATCCTCAAGCCACTTGTTTTATTTTATGATAGAAAAATAAGATATGCATGACTCGCCTAGTAAACCCTTAAATTAAGCTCAAACCTAAACCTGCTCACAAGGTTAATTTAACACTCGGGTTTATGTTTTTGGTGAGTTTTAGGGGTGATCACTCAAGTCCGAACTGAAGCCGACAAAAGTCATAGGCTTGTATGCAAATCAAATCTCCACCGCGGAATATGGCCGAGAAAATGTGAATCAAAAGGTCTTTGATATTGGGTGAAGATGATAAAGTGATAAATGGCTAGGATGGATGTCTACTGTCATGTCTAGCTCTGGTAGCGGCTGAGGCATGATGGGAAGATGTCGAGCTCTGGATAGTGAGCTTGTGAAGCTCTTCCCTTGAAGACTAATTTCTTTGACGTCACTACATTGCGAACTGTTCGGTTTTCCATCAAGTAATCCCGCTAGGAATTTCTTAGAAATCTTTCTTCAAATAGAGTTGTTTTTTATTGTGGAGCTTTTTTCGACTTATTTCTCAACTTTTTTTTGAAGGTGCTGCTTGCAGTGAAGCTTATTCTTTGGTGTGGTGACTCTTCATGGCTATGTTTTCTTCTTTTGCCAAACTTCCTTCGTGGAAACCGTGATGTCTACTTTGTTCTCTTAATTCCAAGACTGCCCAAGAGTGTCCCGATTGCCTTCAACCAGCTTCCTTTGTCAAAGCATGACAGGGGCTCGATGTGATGGAAGAAATGAAAAAGGCTAAGGCTCAAGAGGCGTAACTAGGTGATGGGTATGTATGTGAAAGGCTAATGAAAATGGAACGGGTGTATCCTAGGCACCTTGATCATCTTCACACTCTCCCACCTCGCGTGCGGTCTCGAAATGTATAAGACACACAACTTCTAACCGTGTAGGACTAAGGTCGGATATCTCTCAAGCAAATGAAACGAGTAATAAATAATTTATATATATGTGTGGTGCTTGATAAGGCTCAATATATTCTCACGGACAAGCGGGTAGGATAAGGTTTAGATTTTAAACATAAGTTTTGGTGTGTTTTCTACTTATCATGCAACTTATTTTTCTGTTTTTATTTATATATATTACGTGGACTTTTGGATTTTATAAAATCTGTCATATTTCGACTATCCTTTGGTGTGAACCATTCGGCAGATGCCGGTAATTCCTTGTACCATATTCCTAGCCATAGTATGTAGATTGTGAATAAGAATTTGAGAGAATTTTCTGAAAAGTTTTGTGAAAAATGATGACAAAAAACGACAGAAATTGGCTAGAAGTCTACTAGACTTTACTAATTTGCCCTAAATGACTTTGAGTGGCGTTACGGGTATCAAGCAGCTAAGAGGGTACCGGATAGTGCTAAACGATAATAAATGACCCACTAGATGCATGAAAATAAGCAGCAAAAACGGCCCACCCCACACTTAAAATTTTGCAAAAATTTTAAGTGTATAAAATGGAAAAAGAGGCAAGAGAAACTAATACTCCCCTGATAGTGGCGAATCCACCAATGTGTGGTCGATACCCACAACCGCCTTACAAGTTTGCCTAGATGTTTCGCCTCGTCCTAGCAAGCTCTCCTCAACCTGTCCTAAAATAAAATAAAAGTAAACTAGATAGATAAAATACTAAAACTAAGGATAAAATACTAGTGCCGAAACACTAGAGGGTGGAACATGTCTAATCATAGATTAAACACGTTCCAAACATGAAACTCGCGTGCATGTAACGTAACCGAAAGGAAAAGAAAACGAAAGTTGCTAAGGAAAGTTTACACATACCTTGGCATGAAGATTCAACCATCAAACAAAGTTAATCGTTTGAAAATGGCGACTTTTGGGTGAAGGTTCATGACTTTTAAGGTCTTGCATGTCCATGCGACACAGGAAGACGTTCGTGCAAGTCCTAACGAACCCAATTTTAAATTTTTAAACTGTTTTCTGTTTATGAAGTTTCAAAATTATGTCCTGTCGCACTCAGAATGGTTTTAAAACTTTTTAATGTTAAGATTTGAAAACAGTGTGTTTAAAAATTTGAAGAGATTTTCACCCCAAAATTGCTCATTTTCATAGATTAAGCTATACTTACCTGCCGGTCTTCATAGTATGATACACTTATCCCGAACAAAAATAAAGAAGAAATAAAAACCCTTAAAAATAAAAGTTGAAATTTGGTGATTTCGGCGTCCTTTATGGGAATTCTCCAAGGTAGCTTATCTTGAAGGAAACCTACAAAGAAAACTCAAAACAACAGCAATCATTGAAATAAAGGAGAAATAAAATGAAAAGACCAAAAACAAAAAGAAAAATAAAGTGGAAAGAAAATGAAATGCAAAAATAAACCGATTAATTAAGTGACTTGGGTCTTTCTTTGGAAGTTAACTGTGTTCTCCGGAAATGGCGCCAAAAACTTAATAGCATGGGTTTTAAAGGACTTAAACTTCTTTTCTTTTAAAATAACAAGTTCCTGGCGTAAATTCCAAAAACTTGATGGAAAAGGAAATTAAGTCAAAAACAGTGATATGACACTTTCATGTTTTAAATTTATAAAATAAAATGATAACAGATAGGCGTTCTAAACCCACACAATAGGCAAGTGTACCTATTGAGTGTAGTATAGACACAAGCAAGTACCAAGTTTCGAACCCAAATACACGACTTTCCCTACCTAGATTTAAGTAGCTAAAGGAAAATTAAAGATAAATAAAAATAAGAGATAAAGAAAGTAACCAAGGAGAAAACCAATATCCAAATAAAAGTGTCATTTGAGGATCCAACTTGTTTTGGCATGAATTAACAGTAAATATTTGAGTGATGTGTCCAAGGTGCGCATTACTGCATGACTCAATAGACGTTTTATGTTCTCATTTTTATGTGAGGGTCTTCCTGCGTCTGGTAAGCTCACCTCTCAACAGTGAGGGGTGGATCACCTCAAAATCGTAAGCATCTAATCCAAAAGAACCCACCTCCCAATGTTGCGAGATTAACATCTAATGACTCTATACTTTTATGAACAACTTGTCGACGGCCGGAGCATGGCCGAACAAGCTATCACTTGACATCATAGAGGAGTCATGGCTGGTCCGCACAAGCTCATCCTCTACTTAGATTAATTATCTTTTCAAAAAATGATTGGACTATTACTAATTGTGTGGCAATATAGCAATGGAAGAGAATTAAGACCGTTCGCTTCCAACACGGGTTCACAAATTCTTCGTTTGTGCCAAAACTATCACATAGACCATTAAGCTAAGTCACATAACCAAGTCTTGGCTTATCACTAGGACCAAGTATAAAGACCGTCCCGACCCAATGTGAGATTTTGATAGCCGAGGATCAAGCCACAAAATGTGAATGTTTCCAAACACAAATCGGCCAATCTCTACACGTGGAGTTAAGGTTAGCTTACAAGTGTGTGGGTTGTTACACTCCACGGTTACACTTATAAGTCCCTCCACTTTCTATCAAAACACCCACAAGACCAAATACTAGTTGATTGTTTAATTAATTCATCAAATAAAGTAAGAGTAGAAAGAATTAAATGAGAACACATGGTACCACTCAATACTAAATATAAACTATATATATATGCCAAATAGTCTTCACCCTAGCAACACTCTACAATCCTAGCCAAGAGTTGGCATTACAACGAACTCACAAGATTGGTTTTGATAAGAAAACATGGTGAGGGTTGCTAGAGGATTTAGAGGTGTTTAGATTATCTCAAGGGGTTTCTCTCAAAGCTCACACAATCTAAGGACTTTATGGAGTGATCCCAAGCTCCAAATGTCCCTTACAAGACCCAAAGATAGCATAAATGTGGTGGAGAATCGGGTGAAATGGGATGCCAAAGTGAGTAATGGAGGTCTCTATTTATAGGCAGATCAGGTCCAGCACGCCCGTGCTCCTTGATGTGGCACGCCCATGCTCGACAGCTGGTACTGTTGCATAGTCATTTTCACGCAGAAATTGTCAGTCGTTAGGTCCTGCCTGCCCGTGCCATAAGGAAGGCACGCCCGTGCATGTCAGTATTGCATGAATGTTAGTCAATTTTGGTCTGTTGGAGCCTTGGGGAGCACGTATTAGATGGCACGGCCGTGCAGGCCAGTAAAGTTGAGTTTTTGCCTCCTGTTGACTTGGAAATGTTTACTTGTTGGCCCGGGACAGGTGCACGGCCAAGGGCATGGCCGTACTGCATCTGAAACAGCTTCTAAGCCTTCAATTCCTTGCCTTTTGTGTCATTTTTCGCTTCTTTTCACTTCTTGACCTTAAATCCTACAGTTATAAACAAAGAAAGATTAATCCTGATAAACCTAAGATAAAAGCATGATTTTGGAGTAAAACAGGTGAAAATATGTGCATAAAACACGTGTAAATCTCGGCACATCACCGTTTTTTTTTTAACCCACCCCCTAAATGCCAGCGGTTAAAAAAATAATATCAACAAAATAAATATCAAACTACAAATTAAACATTAATATTAAAGACAATACAAATATTAAAGTACATAAACCGACAATTAGTCTAGGACAAACACAATTATTTAACCTAACGCAACAATTGCAATGCTGAAACATGGTCGAAATTGTTGCAGTACCTAGGCGCATAGTCGAGTTGTGTGAGCTCGATTGCCAAATCCTCGGCACGACTAGGGTGCTCCCTCATGATAGCTGCAAATAGGGTGTTCCAACAGTCACACTTGTTGTTGATATTCGTCCACTCTCGGGAGAAAGAATTGGTGGTGTGGTCGTTTTCACTTACTAGTTGCTTGAACTCCACCAACACGCGGTTCCAAAACGAATTCACCTCTAAGAGGCGGCCGTTTTGTGGTTTATGAATAGGGTTGTTTTGGACGTCTCTGTAGAACATCACCAACAAGATCTCCTTCTCTTCATCTCAACGTGTCATTTTCAAGTGGATTATGGTATAAGTTTTTAGATGAGTATGAGTTTTGGGGTAAAAATCATTATTTATTTATAGGGTAAAAATGGTTTGTATTTCCAAATTGGCTATTGTAAGGTTACCGTTATGGCACGGTTGGCATCATTATTTTTTTTATATGTAATTGTAAAAATAAGTTATTAATTATACTTTTAAATGTATTATTTATTAAAAATAATTAAACAAATCAGTGAAGTGTTGCTTCCGAAATTGTGTTTTAGTAAAGTAAATCAGTGAAGTGGTGTACAGTGCAGGAATGGTGGAAAATAATGGTAGTTCAATGAATACTAGTGAAGTGATCCATCCATTTTCAGGAGAACGAATCGATGGTTCGATCGTTTTCACTGACTAGTGGTTGAACTCCGTTAACACATGGTTCAAAAACGAATTCGCCCTTGAGCGGTGGATTTGTGGTTGAAGCGTAGGTTGTTTTGGACGTATCTGTAGGACATCACCAACACGATCTCCTCCTCTTCGTTCCAACGTGTCATCTTCGAGTGGATTATGGTATAATATTTGAGATGAGTATGAGTATTGGAGTAAAAATTATGGGCTATTTATAGGATAAAAATGGTTTGTATTTCAAAATCCAATTGTTTGGCTACGGTAAAGTTACCATTCTGCCACGGTTGGCAGCATTAAGGTTTTTTTTTTTTTTTTGAAAAAATAAGTTATTAACTATATTTTTAAATGTACTATTTATTAAAAATAAATAAATGAATCAATGAAGTGTTGCTTCTAAAATTTTATTTTAGTGAAGTAAATCTGTGATGTGATGTGACAGTGTAAGATTAGTGAAAATTTAAGGTAGTTCAGTGAGTAGTGTGAAGTTAGCATTCTACCATGGTTGGCATCATTGTTGTTGTTGCAAATAAAATAAGTTTTTTTCTTAATGAAAAATAAGTTATTAACTATGATTCTAATGTATTATTTTAAACCCCCCCCCCCCTCCCCAGCTATTTTAAATAAGTTATTTTTTAAAACTAAAAATAAGTTATTACTTATTAAAAGTAAATAAACGAATTAGTGAAGTGTTACCTTCAAAATTGTGTTTTAGTGAAGTAATTTGTGAAGTGATGTGTTAGTGCTAGATTGGTAATATATTAGTTATTAAAATAAATTAACGAATCGATGAATTGTTGTCTTCAAAATTGTGTTTTAGTGAAGTAAATCAGTGAAGTGATGTGTAATGCTAGATTGGTAACGTATTACTTATTAAAAAATAATTAAACGAATCGGTGAAGTGTTGTCTCCAAAATTGTGTTTTAATGAAATAAATCAATAATATAGTAGTGTTGAATTGATGGAAAATCATGATTAACCTTGATCCGGTCTAACAACCGTAAAACATTAGCCAAACACGGGTCGACCAAAGCTTCCATAGTAATTGTTTAGATATCCCTACAATGCTCACTAGTGATTAAAAAAAATTAGTAAAAATCAGCTCATTGTTTAGATCACTATAGTGATAAAAATATTTGATTCAATGTATTTCAGCTCTTGATTGTTTCGATTTCGCTAGAAGCAAACTCAACGGTTTCAATTCTTTGTATTGTATGAAAAGCAATAACAGTTTTTTATTTTTTTTCTGAGAAGCAATCATCACAAAATTTGATTAATTGTTTAAAAAGCACTCGCTGATTCACATACCAATTTTTGTTGTGGTGATTAAAAGCAACAAGGTACTTTTAACACCATAATCATTCTACAACATATTAATATTGTGTTGAATATTCACTAAAGCAACAGGAGGCAATCTCTTATTCACGCAACAATTTTTATTGTGGTAAAAGCAACAACTCACAAAGCACTCACCAATTTCCACACACAATTTTATCGTGCTAAAGATTCATTGTCCTTTATTCTCTAAGATGGACAACAGAGGATTAAAATCGACCTTTAACAATATGTGAAAGGTCGTTAGAAATCTCGGGCTTTTGGATTTACTCAAAACGTGTGTTATTCAAATTATAATTGATACTAATAAATAATAGCCTCGTCACATGTCACAGTTCTGTAAGTCCAAGATTGATTTTTTCTTCTTTTATTTCACTCATTCATGTTATTTTTTAATTTAAAAATATTAATTAAAAGAACAATAGTAATAAAACATAATATATTAAATTATTAATTGGTAATGAAACATAATTTTAATTATATCTTATATCAAAACATCAATATAACTCTTAAATATCTTACTTATTGGACTTTAATAACCTCAAGTATTACATGTTGGCTGCTGCAACTCCCAACTAACCACAACCATCACCATCATCCCTAACTTGCAACTAATTGTTTTCCTCTACCATTTCCTAATTAACTAAATCCTAAGATAGTTTTTTTTTTTTTTGCCATGTGAGAATGTCACATCACTAAAAAAGGTCATGTCAGCAGGCCACACCACTAAAAAATGTCACATCAGCAAAAATAAAAAAGGGGTTAGGATTTGGTTAATTTGAAAGTGGTTGAGGAAAATAAGTTACAAGTTGTGAGTGATAATAGTCAAGTGGTTAGTTGGGAGTGACAGCAGCCAACAAGTGATAATTGGGGTTATTAAAATCTAATAACCCCAAATGCTCATTACTAAGAGCATTCTCATCAGCTCAACCAAATCACCTTAATCAAATTACACTAAAAATCATTATTCCATCCCAAAATTTTATCTCTCTTTCTTAAACAAATAATATTTTTTCATATTTTTATCATTACATTATTGCTTCAAATGTTTTCCGGATGCATACAAGGTCTATCACCAAATTCAGATGGTAACGGAAGACGAAGACAGGATAGCTTTCCGCAAAGGCATGGGTACTATTTGTTACACAAAAATGCCCTTGGCTTGAAAACGTGGGAGCTACGTATCAGTGCCTGATGGACAGCGCCTTCGTAAGCAAAATCGACGTAAGATTGGAAGTACACATCAATGACTTGGTCATTAAAAGCAAAGATGAGGACCACATGTTGGGGGATATAGAGAAAACCTTCGACCAACCGCGCAGCGTTCGCAACGAAGCTAAACCTTGGCAAGTGTTCCTTCGGAATGGAGGAGGGTAAATTCCTCAGGGTTATCATCACACGGGATGGTTTCCATGCAGACTCTAAAAAGGTCCAAACGATCGAATACCTTCCCCCGCATCTATCAAGGAATTTCAAATGTTGATGGGCCACCTGGTGGCCCTCAACCGCTTCCTTTCCAATTACGCTTCACGGTCCTTTCCATTCCTGGATACTGTGAATAATTGCTTGAAAAAGAGCAATTTCTGCTAGACACCCAAGGCAGAAAGAACTTTCCAAGAGATGAAGCGGTGCCTGATAAACCTCCCAACTTTGACTATGCCTCTACCAAAGGAACCGATAACGTTGTACCTCTCCGTCGCAGAATGAGCAGTGGGCGCGATACTCCTTGTAGATCACAAGAGAGTTCAAACACAAATTTATTACATCAGTCGCACTCTCCTAGATGCGGAAACAAGATACTCAACAACGGAAAAGCTAGTCCTCGCATTGATACATGCGTCAAGAAGATTGCGGCGGTATGTCCAAGGACACCCTATTAACGTCCTAACCGACTACCGAACCAATGATGTACTTTGTAAACCAGAATTGTCTGGTCGCCTCGCAAAATGGGCGATTGAGCTCGAGAACACACCATCAATTACAAGCCCAAACCCGCAATTAAAGGACAAGTACTAGCTAATTTCGCAACGGAAATACATGCCGACATGACTCAAGACTGCTTAGCGGAACAAGAACCCATGCGACCCCAAGACGACATGGAAAAATGGTCCCTATACACCAACAGGGCCTCAAATAACGACGGGTTGGGCGCGGGACTACGCCTTATCAGCCCAGATAACAAGGAATTCACATACGCCACCCGCCTCGATTTCCGAAGTATGAATAACGAGGCGGAATACGTAGCGTTATTGGTTGGCCTCTGCATTGCGGACAAATGGGGGCCCGCCACGTCGAAGTGCATGTGTATTCAATGCTTGTCGCAGGACACATTAACGGCACTTACGATGCGAGAGACGCAACCATGACGTTTTACCTTGAACAGGCCAGACTACTCATGCGCAAGTTTCATTCATATACGGTCATCCATATCAAAAGGAGCCAGAATAAACCCGTTGATGCGCTCACTAAAATGGCCTCAACGGTTTTCGAACACATTGGAAAAGAGATCTGCGTCAAAGTGTTAGATAAACCATCCGTTCCACAATGACAAGTGAACGTCATCCAAATAGGCAACGTGTCCTGGATGATGCCAATCAAAGCCTACATGGCTTTCGGCATCCTGCCTGAGAACACAGAGGCCCGGAAGCTTCCATTCAAGGCTTTACACTATCAGCTGACCGACAGAATACTTTACTGCCGATTTTACCTAGGGCCGCTACTCCACTGCGTTGACTCCTCATAGGCATCTTTCCTCATCCGGGATGTTCATGAGGGCATATGTAGCTTGCATGCGGGGCCTAGAATGGTAGTCGCGAGGCTAATGTGAACACAGGGTACTACTGGCCAGGCATGCACCTGGACGCAGTGGCAGAGCTTCGCAAATGTGAATCATGCCAGCGTCATGCGCCAAACACCCTGCGCCCAAAAAACGACCTGGTGCCTGTCACCGAGACGTGGCCATTGTAGAAATGGGCAATCGACATTGTCGGGCCATTCCCAACAACGCCAAGAAATGTTACGTTCCTAATCGTCACAATAGACTACTTCACCAAATGGGTCGAGGCAAAAACCCCTACTAACATTGATGGGGCCACGTTAAGAAATTCATTTGGGAGTTCATTATTTGCAGATTCGGCTTAGCATTCCAACTTGTGAGCGACAGGGGCACGCAGTTCACAGACTAGCACCTACAGGAATGGCTAGCGCAACTAGGCGTCCAACAGATCTTCACATCTATCGCGCACCCACAAGGCAACAGACAAGTCGAAAGATAAAATAGAAGTATTGTCGAAGGCATCAAAGCGTGGCTCAGAACCAAGCGTTCAGGTTGAGTAGATGAGGTCTCGCACATTCTATGGGCTCATCGCACCCTAACAAAAATGAGCAACGGTGAAACTTCGTTCAGCCTCACATACAGTTCCAAGGTCGTCATACTCGCTTAAATTGGATGCCCTTTCTGCAAGGGTTTCTCAAGGCGGACAACGAAACTAACAAAACTAAGCTTCGCTTAAACTTTGACTTGCTATAAGAACACCGCGAACTCGCCACAATCAAAGAAGCCAAGCACAAGAGACAACTTGAGTGGTATTACAATCAAGGAGTAAAGTTGTGCAAATTCAACGTTGGGGACTACGTCTTCTGCAACAACAAAGCCTCTAACACAGAAAAACAAGGAAAGTTGGCTCCTAATTGGGAAGGTCCATACAAGATTCAAGAACTCTTGGGAAAGGTGCCTATGCGCTGGAAAGACTAGATGGCACACGTATCCCATAACTTGGAGCTTCGTACTTGTTTTATTTAACTTGCTTGTACATTACGGGCTACCCACGCCTACCTTTCTAATTTTCAAATGAAAGTACTTTCCTACTTATGTTATTGTGTTCACTACTTAGCGCATTAGTCATCAAGGTGCGGGGTCTTTAAACACCCAGCGCCGGACTACATACTTATGAGGAAAAGTCTATAAGTTAAAGACAACACTTCGAAGAAGTATTCAACTCACAAGGACGAAAGTGCGCATAACATAAAAACAAGAAGAAAAGTTGATTTCATTAAAAACGCGCTAAAGGCCTTAGAATATTTAAAATACATAGAAAAACAAAATACATACAAAAGTACACCAGCGCTGCCTAATCCGACCCATCGAAATCCACAAGTTGTTCATCGTTGTCATGGGTGCCTGATGTCCCAACACCTAGAGACGCATCCTTGGCGGCCTGGGCCCTTCTTCACGCTTGCTAGCCGCCTCCGCTTCATCCTCCGCTTTCTTTTGTGCCCCCAATCTATCTGATTCCTCAATACAGTACTTGAGGGCACCATCGAGGATTGGAAATTGAACTTGCTCAAACTTGGCAAGCTCAGCCTCGTATTCCGCTTCCAAGGGCTTGCCATAATGTTCGGCTTCATCAACATGCCCCTGGGCTAGCGCATAAAGGAAGCTCGTGTCTAACCCATCCACGTAACCAGAGTGCGACCAGTAGCAGCAATGCGGCAACCTGGTCCCCAAGATTGGGCTCCTTCCAGAAGCGCTTGAAGATCTGCAAAACAACTCAAAGTGTTTCAAAATTTTTTAAACAAATAACTATATGAAAACATATGGACAGGGCGCTACTTACCCAGAACACGCCTTCAATCGTCACCCATCTGACCTTCTCCTGTGCTTTTTCTTGTGCATTGGTGGCCTCTTCGAGCAACGCATTTGCGTTCTCAACCTCTTGCACAGCAGCAGCTCGGGCCTCTTCCAGCGAGGCCTTCTCGATCTCTAAGACCTCCTTTGTCACGCCCCCTGTTGGGACTCCAAGATCGACACCCCCGCGAGGTTCTTTCCATTAAGTCCTTGTATTTATTTTGGAGTTCGGAGTGGGCGCCCGCGACTTTGGAGTCACGTTCCTCCAGGGCCTTAGTGTCGCCCTCGGCAGCAGCACTCAGCTAGGAGTTCTCATTATCAAGAAGTTGAATTCACTCCCTGGCTTTCATCATATCCGCTTTGCTGCGAGTGCTAGACTCAGTCCTCCATTTTTTGCTCCACTGCGTGCTCCGCCTCGAGCGCCTTCACCTTGTCCTCGCCAGCATAAGCGCGACCGTAGTAAGCCTCAAGATCGACCCGGGGCTTCATCTCCGTCTCGCGTATCTGGGCCTCCCTCTACACCAATGCCACCTCTCTTCCTTGAACTCAGGAAGGCTACGCTGAGTTTCCTTATCGCGACGCATCAAGGAATCCAGCATAGCCACATTTAGCACCACATTGACGCAAAGGTCAGTGACAAGGTTTGACCGCTCAACCCCATCTTGTTACTCCTGTTCCTTGGGAGAGACAGCATTATCAACGAACTCCTCGACGTAAAGAGGGTTTGCGAAGCGGGAGTTCTCCCTCAAACTCGAGTGGGTCCTAAAGATCTTGTCTGACCCAGAGTATGCGAAAGTTTTCACAATTGCCCCCCCCCCCCCTCCGCGGAGACAGGCCTTGAATAGACATAGGCCTTTCGGTCTCCTTCATAAAAGGACAAGACGACGTCTTGCCCATCTGGTCAACATTCTTCAAACCACCCCCAGTGCCTCCCGTTGGGGTGGCTTTGGGCCGCTTGGCTTGAGCCTTCAACAAGGCGGCGTCGGCCTCAGCCTTTGCTGCCACATCCTTCTCGGCGCCCGCCTTAGCTTTGGTCGTCGCCTCTTACTCCACCCGAAGGAGGTCTTCCTCTGCCTTCTTGGAGGCAGTTTCAGCTCTGGCTTTAGCTGCCGCCTCCTCCTTCTCGCAGGCAGCCCACTCCTCCTTCTTCTTTTTCTCAACTTCGCCATGCGCAAGCTTTTTGTTATGCGCTACTAAGCAATCTCCTGTTCAGTCATACAAGCGGAGGAGTCAAGCCTATCTTTGGCACAGTAGGAGCTACAACAAAAAACACAAGTATAAGGAATCAAGCTATAAAAAGGCGCATATAAGATAGCAACCAAAAAATGCTAAGGCACTTACCGGGGCCCCTTCTTCAAAGTTTTCTGAGGTATAGGTTGGCGTTGTAGAAGAGGGGTAATATTGAAGGAGAATTGCGACTGCTCGCTCTCCATTTGTAATCTCCTTTTGGGGGGAGGGCCAGACTTTTCAGTCTGACTAACTCCCCCCTCCGCCCCCTCCGACGTGTTCTCCATTTATGTTTGCTATTGTGAGTCCTTGTGACTTTAGGTGGTCGCCTTCTTTCACACGGCGCATAGTTTCTTTCTTTTAGGTTTGGATCCAGCCAAGGTGTGTAGCAAAGGATTATATCCTGTAGTGGCATGCACCTCTTGTGAGGTAAGTAACACTCATAGACACCCGTTTCTTCAATCATCAACTAATCAATAACCATATAATAACAATCAATTTCCTTCATTCATAAATCATTTGGTTTTGCTTGCATATCAACCCAAAAGGCTTAAAACTGTGAAATAGGCATCTAGAACTTACCTGTTAAGCTTAACTTTCTAGAGTAAGTTTTTCACCGTAAACGGTCGTTAACTAATATGCATAAGGATTAACACGTGAAACTCGTGACTTTCTCAAATAGTTACTACAAATTCGCATTAGGTCACATAAAAAAATGCATGACAGAGAGTCGCACATTTTCACATGAAAGCGTGCATGACATTTGAGTCGCACAGTGTCACGTGTACACTTGCCTAACTTTCGTTTGGACTTGGAAGAACTATCACCAGGAGTGTCGCATACAATCGCAGATGGTCGCAGACTTATACAAATTTTACTCTTTGAGAATGTCACGTGTGCCACGTGTAACCTATAATTGGAAAACCTTCGGATCAGTACGATCTTCTCCAATGGACCTCGTCAATGGTTGCATGAGCTTTACCTAGTTCCGGGTGATGAAGGTTTACTTGTTTCAATCTATTTCTAACCCAATACCTCTCAACACTTTACTTTCAAAATATTTTTTTAACTCCTAGGAAACATGGTTTACATCGTCAGTAACATGTAAAAATCCAAATTTTTTTATAAAAACCCATCTTTAACCTTAAAACCCTAAAAACCACAAAATCCAAGATCTGAGAAGATTCTTACTCGATGTCTTCAATCAAGACATGCTATGGTGATAACTGAATGATGTATAACGGTTTCCAATCTTCATTCATGTGGTGAACACCTTGGAAAAACTTAGGCGTAAGTTTTTTTGAGGTGGACACGAGGAGGTTGACGAAACAAGTTGGGTTGCATGGAATAAAGTCGTGGCACCAATTAAATATGGGGGTGTTGGGTTGGGTTCGCTTAGAGAGGCGAATTTGGGTTTATAATCCAAGTGGTGGTGGCCATTTAAAGTGAATCAAGGCTCACTATGGCATAAGGTGATTTGGTCTATTCATGCTAGTGGCGGGGGTGGAATTATATACCGAGGAAGCTTTCTATTGGAGGCATATGGAAACAAATAGCGAGCGCTCCGGTTATTTTGGAAGACATGGATGTTGGATCGAACCAGTTTTTGAGAGGTCTCCTCAAAAGTGGAGAGTCTATTCTATTTTAGCACGATTGGTGACTTGCGGATGAACCGTTACTGAAGAAATTCTCCCTATTGTTTGCATTGGAAAGAAACCGCATTTGTAAGGTTGTGGATCGTCTAATACCTCAACTATAAAATGTGCAGTTCAATGGGGTTTGGAGGCGAATGGTAATGACATTGGATGAGCAGGCTGAACTTGATGGCCTTCTGGTTTTGTTGTAGCAAGTTGGTCGGTAGGAGGAGACAATGGATTTTAGGTAAAAAAAAAACTGAAGAAGTGTCTTTTTGAAGCCACTAACTCGTTGCCCGTTTCGACGTTTGAATGGTGTAATTAAGTACCAAAGAAAGTAGGCATCGTCACGTGGCATGCATTCCTTAACCGACTACCGACTGTAGAGGTGCTTGCAAAACGGCACATTCCAGTCGATTCACAGCAATGCAGGCTGTGTGACATGTATGTTGAATCTGCAGACCACTTGTTTACCAGTTGTCCAATTGTTGCAAAAGTCTGGTAGGTGTGGTGTAAAGTCCCAAACCTGTTCGCATTTCATGTCAAGGACATCATCCTGTCATTCCATCATACGGCTAGAAATGGGGGTCCGGGCTAGAAAGGCTTTTTATGGGGTCGTGTTGATGGTTTTTTGGAGCATTTGGAGGGCGAGAAACGGCTTGATTTTTAATCTAAAAGAGGTTAAATGTTCGAAAGGTCATGGAAGAAATAAAAGTAATGAGTTTCTTGTGGATAAACAATCACGCGGGAATGTCGGACATGTCTTGGAACTCGTGGTGTGCGTTTGATACTGTGAAGATGGGATAGACGCGGATTGTTTTGGCTGGTTTGGGTTCTTTGTGTTGTTTTTTTTCGGATTGTTTGCCTTTCGGATATTGTACTCCCAAATTTATTTTTGCTAGCTCCTTGCTAGCTATTAAATAAAGTTTGTTGGCCGTTAAAAAAAAATAATACAAAGTAAAATTAATAAAAAAAAAGGAATGTGATTGGTTGAAAAGTTGGCCCCACACACTTTTTTTCCCTCTTATGGGCATCCACGATGGTGACTGTTCCAAAATATCAGACGTGTCATATCGTTTTCAAGCCACAACCATTGTAAACCCACTTTTTCTCCGACACTAAACCATTCCCAACCTCCATCTCATCAACTAATTTCCTTTTATTTACCTTATATCTAAATTTATATAATCTAATTTTAATTTATTTAATTAATAATAATTTTTTTTTATTATTAAAGAATATCTTTGTCAAAAAATATATTTAAATAATGTATTTATTATGTATTTTAATTATTTAAATAAAAAAAGAGAAGAAACTAAAATGATAATAATATATTAAATAAAATAAAATGAATGATAAAAAATATTTAAAATTTCTGAGATGATTTTTTTTTCAAATAGGTGCTGTTTCAAAGAAATATTTTCATAACCTTGTAAATACAACTCACATTTGCACTTCTCACTTAATAATTCATTCCAAATACAAAACTAGTTTGAAGATATGGGTGATGGTTATAATCAAAGTGAAGCAAAGAGACCTTCGAACCTTAGGCGATATCTCGTCGATGTTCAACCCTCCTCTCGTCAAACCCTCCAACTTCAAACCCTCCAGCTGCAACAATCTACCCTCCACCTACAATAGTCTACCCCTACCTCAACCAGACAACCCTTTTTCCACCTTCAAACCCTTCACTTGCACACCTTTTTCATGTCGTAGATGAACAAATATCGTTCAACACAATTCGTATCACTACTAGAAAAAATGAAATTTTCTACTGAAATTTCCTACACAAATTTTTTCAACACAAGTTCCTACATACTCGTGATGAATTTCCTACAAAAAAAAAATAAGATTTTACGACACATTTTCTACGTAACAACAACAGAAAATAAGAAAACCCAAATCAATCTCAAAGTTGCGTTATAAATTTGACAAAAAAATTTCCTACGGAAAATAATGTGTTGCAAATTCCGACGCAGTTGCTACGGAAAAAAAACCTAAATTATTATGTCAAATTCGTTACACAATAGCGACCCAAACGAAATAATTTTTTTAAATGCGTAGCAACTTGCTACGTATATTTTTTTTGTTATGCGTCGGAA
>JAUTDX010004184.1:0-28999 GCA_030844895.1 Ambrosia x helenae | reverse complement strand
AAAAAATACCCCAGAGTTAACGACAACAATTAACTGGATTTAGTGTCAGGGACGAATTTGGCAACAAAATGTAAAACAGAAGGACCCAGATGTAAAAAGTTTTGACTTTGGACTGATGTAGCAAAACTGGCCAGACCTCCGGGACGAATTTGGCTATTAACTCTAAAACTAAAAAAAAGACGATAACTCTTAGCTTGGCTAGTTCAGGCTATTCCAACAAACGGAATGAAGATATGAAAAATACTAAACTGTTCAATTACATTGTAAGAATGATTAGTGAACAACCGGAATAATACCTTGACGGTGACATAAGCAGCTGGAATAAGCCGATTGAAGTTCCAAGTAAGAATATATGATAAGGCACATTTACTATTGGTGAAGCAACATTAATGAACATATTAGGCAGTGTTGGGGTCAGCCTTAAGAAAAGCATGTAGTTTCAGCAGCCCGTCTCGCCTTTTAGCCACCTAAGTAAGCAAAACTAAAACCGTCAACCTTTTCAGTAGATAAAGATGAAACACCTGCAACTTTCAACGATGGGTAGGGCTAGAAAATTCAGTGGCGGATCTAGAAATTAATTTCAGTAGTAACGTTTTTCATTTTTTTTCATTTTAGTAGTAACGTTTTCCAAATATCGTAAAAAAAAATTCCACTAATTTTCCACTACGCGTGCGAAGTTGAGTAGCAACGGACGCAACACCTAGCTTCAAGCTAGGTCCGCCCCTGCTGGAAATGGATCATAGGGGGAACTTTTTAGTAAGAATCAAAACAAGTCGGGCCAGACTGACCCGTAATCAATTTTTTTGAATTTTACAAACAATAAATGTTTTAGATATGCTTAACAAATCATGTTTTCTCAAAATATTACTATTAGGAAATTTCATTTCATAAACTCTCGGGCCTTCCAGGACTATTAACCTGTTCAACCCGTAGCTAACTTTTTTCAGTTTGCCCGCTACGAGGCAAGCTTGAACCCAAATTGATGGTTTGATCAAAATTTCCACCCTTAGATAGGGCATTTGAGCATTGAGCCTAACCTGGTCTTGGAAGAAAACCAATTTATCGGGCCATAAAGACGAGATAAGGGGTCGCCCAATCAAATTAGATAAAAAGTAGCAAGAAGACGCGCCAGCAGTAGCAGCAAAGACAACGAGAGCTACACCTCTTAAGACGCCAAAAAGGGACCCCGCAAGCAGTGACATGAAAACAGTTCCCGGGATCATAAAAGTTTGCATGAAAATATAGACGACGCAGTACCCCACTAAGACTTGTGCAGTGTAGTCACTTGCGTATCCCTCGATATTATCTCTGTGGAAAATAAGGGAAGGCATTGATGCTATCAGATATATATCCAAAATCACCATGTACAAAGAAGAAGTACGTAAGCACACACGTTGACTCAAAAACTCGGCTCATTTGTTTACCGTTTGTGAAAAGTCAACTACAGGCGTTGATTTCAACCAAAAATGTGAACTTAAAAAAGCGTTCTCAAAGTGATAATTTTGTCTAACGGAACTAGAATCAAATGAACAGGTAAATTAGGTACTTCACATTTACACTACGTAGTCAAAGGCGCACAAGGCGCTCTCCTAAACGCCAAGGCGCAGCCATACCATCTTGCGTACATCAAGGCGCAATTTCTGGCAAACTTCTGCAAAAAAAACGGGCCTGAACAGGTCTGAAGCGGCTAAAACTGGTCTGAAGACATCCAAAAATGGCCTGAAACCAGCCTAACACATGTCTAAAACCCCTAAAAATAGCGTCTTAACATTGTGTGCCTTGCTTTAAAAAAAGAAATAGAAAAAAAAAACTTGCTTTTTAAGCCCCGTGCACCTAGCGCCTTTGACTACCTAGCATTTATCTTAATGCCCATAAATCATAAGCTTATTTACTTCTTGATTCAATTTCAAGAACCAACACTTCCTATCAACGAACATAAGTCCCTCCAACGCTTAATCTACCACATACAAAAATAAAATTACCACAAAAACTTTATAAAAAAAGCTATCAGATTTGAAACTTTCTAAAGCCCATCAATCTAAGGCATGGTTGTAATTGTAAAAATCACGCCTAGCCTCCGATTAATCGCTAGTCGGAGGCTTACGGAATAATTTCACCCGGCCAATTAATCACTAGGCGGTCAACAGTGATCAAATCCAGTCCTGATAAGCCAAAAATGGGGGGCAGTCTGTACATTCGGCAATTAATCCTATCTACTTCAAAATATTGGTCGGAGAGGGTGTTAAAACATGTCTACTTGAAAAACTACATATCAAAAACTAAGAATTACATATAAAATCCGAAACCGATTAATCCCTATTAATCTGATCAATCTGTAGCCGGTACCATAGTTGTCAAAGCGCCTAGGCGCACTCAGGGCGCATAGGCCGAGCCCGGAGCCTAGGCTCAACCGCGCAAGGCGCATAAAAAATGAGGGTTTTTTTATAATTAGGCGCATAGTATAAAATACATTTTTTAGGGATTTTAGAGATGTTTTAGGCATGTTTAGGGCTACATTAGGATGTTTTAGGGTTGTTTAGGACTTGTTCATAACTCATTTAGGATGTTTTAGAGGTTTAGGCAACTTTTAGCCTGAATTTGGCCGGAAATCAGCCTAAAAACAGCCCGATAGTGCGCCTCAGTGCCTAGGTGCGCGCCTCACAGGGCGCAGCGCACTTGGTGCGCCTGGTTGCCCCTTGTGCCTAGGCGCGCTTTTGACAACTATGGCCGGTACCCCAGCGGCCAGCTAGCGCCTAGCGATTCTTACAACACTGATCAAAGAATTTCCCATTAATGAACAATATTTTGCTGATCACAAATTCAAAGATCATCATCCTAACATCCAACCAAATATTATTCTGAATTAAATTTCAATCTCTAAAAATAAAAAAATAAAACCCTTGAAACACAAAACACAACCAATATCTGATAATTAAAAGAAATCAATTACCTAAGAACATGAAGATCTTCAAGTGTACGTGGAAGCTTAAGAAAGCTATAATCAGAATCAGGCAACGTAAGATAAACACCGAAGAGACCAACAACAAAACACAACAAGACACAACACGCACCCATTACCTCCCAAACCGTCAATGGAAAAGATCTTGATGACGTATGTGCTAATGTTTTCACCTTAATTTCCTCATTATAATCATCTTTTCTTGTTAAAGATTTGGTTTTTAGCTGTTCTTGATCCATTGAATCAAACCCTTTTTTTATAAAAACTTGTGGGTTTGATTAATAATAATAATAATAATGAGGAATTCAGGAAAAGTTTAGCACTTTGAATTGGGAGGTATGGAAGAGGAAGAAGAAGAAGAAAGGTAATGGGTTAATATTAATATTTAATATTATTCGATGATTAGATTGTGATGCAAATATTATTTTTGGTTGGTTTGTGGGATAATGATTATATGAGGTTTGGGAATATCCGATGTATCTTATTATTGTTGATGGAGTGTCAAAGGGATTTGTTGGTGTTCTATTGTCATTCCATCGATTCGTTTTGAACTGACAATTCTATCAGGCTTCGTGCAGGATTATCAGTCTTAGACTGTTTGGTATGCACCGGGGAGAGAGCCCGGGTGCTGATTTGTCTTCGGGGAACTCGGGGAACACCGCCCCTCCCGTAAAGTTTCCGGGGAAGAAGGGGAAAATCCACCGCAGGCACCGGATGTTGTGATTGGCTTATTTTTTATTTTTTTTTTAATCAAACTTTAATAATAAAAAAGAAGGGGGAAGAAGGGGAATACCATTTCCAAACTTTGGGGGAGGAGAAGGGGGAAATGACGTGGCGCTGACGTGGCATTTGGGGGAGTTGGGGGAAAGGGGGGGCACACCATATAGTCTTAGTGTGGCTTCCCTTCGAAAACTGTACTGCCTTCACACGAGTTGTCTCGCTAAAGTTTAATATTATTGTTGGATTATTATGTTTTTAAGGGATTGGATTATTATGTGATAAAGTTATGGATAATTATAAAAGTGGTGTGTGTTAGGTAACATACATACACCAAAAAAAATGCACATGTATAGGATTTAAACGTTAAAAAATATAAACAAATTAATTTAATGAGTTTTTATGTGTATGCCATAGACATGTGTATCTAAAGAGTAAAATAAAGAAGACAAACTAACCTATTTTATAATAAGATATTTCAAATATGTCCACGGGGGATTATCATAATCACTCTCATACATTTATCTTTTACATTAATTTTAGCAGAATGTCCGTATGATACGGCGGAGAATAAAATCACTTTTACTGATATGCATGGTTCAGTTCAATTCAGTTATTAGCTTCAACAAATACCAGAGTTATAAGTTAAATAATGTTATTAACCAATCAGTTACTATGTAAACATACTTTCTTGTTTAGAGATGTTATATTCGACGATGGATCCTGAGGTTGTCGCTAAAAACAAAGAGATTGAACTTGTGTATGTTTCATCAACTGTCCTGAGTATCAAGGATGTGAATTGTTGATCTTCCTGGCTTTCGTGGCGACCCATATCCATTTCCTCTGGTGTAGCCTTTTTTCAACCAAATTCCCACCATGTAATTTAGTAAATAATACTCATAATGATAAAGCTTGTGGATTTTAAGATGAAAATGTCGAGTTTTTTTATCAAGTGCTTTGGTTAAAAGAAAGAGCGAGTCGTAATGAGGCGTGGTTCTTTGGTGTACAATGCAGCTAGTCATTGGTGCCAAAGCAGTGTCTTGTGTCGATTGTTTGCTCCATGTGTGTTTCTTCCACAATGGTTTTAAAGACGGGTATCGTACAGGTCATCCGTTGAAAAAAAAACACCCCTTCAAAGTAGTGTTTAGCGCCCCTAGATGTCCGGCAACACCTCACAACACTTGTCTTAAGATAGTTAGGATCCTGTTTATCATAGTCATATCACATATGTCATGTCTTGGAGATTTGACAAACTGTGAAAAGTGTAAAGATATGTATTCTAAACTACTAATCTATATTATAATTGAGGTGACTTGGGTTGAATGGAGGCCTTAGAGAGAGTTTAAGGTATCCATTTTGAATATGGAGCTCCAACTAGCTCCCTATAAATACTCTTTCTATATTTTTTATTTTCTACATTTCTACATTCTTCTATTACACTCTCCATTCCTAACTAACAAATCTTCCAATCAACATTCATCACTCTTCTTTTTATTCATTCTTCATTCTAGGTATGTCTCTTTTTCACTTAGATCGAAGGAAGTTCATTCCTTTGTAACGTGTTCCGGTTCATAAACGTTAAAAATAGCCATATCATATGATCCTGAAACCTATAAAACTTTTATGTTATCTTAAATGAATAAATTACTTTGATGTAACCCGATTGAATATTGAAGGAATACATCGTGATTTATAAAGGTTAGTGATAATATGGAACCATTTCACGATTTGAGGAAAAAGTCTTCATTGTCATCGTTTTTTATTATATATCGGCCATGTTGAAGACAATCGATAATATCTAACCATTTCAGATTTAAAGAAAAAATCTTCATTGACAACGTTTTTATTATATATCGGACATGTTGAAGACAATCGGTAATATGGAACCATTTCAGATTTGAGGAAAAAATGTTTATTGTCATCGTTTTTATTATATATCGGACATGTTGAAGACAAACGGAACATATTTAAAGTTTTCCAGATTCGTTTTCTTTATGTCATATATTGTTTATGAATCGGATGGTATATATTAACTCTTTTTGGATCTTTTTTCATTTGAATGTGGAGGGGATTCATTGTCATCGTTTTGTTTATGAGTCGGATGGTATATATTGAATGTTTTGATTGTTTTGTCATTTGAATACTAGACTACCATCCGAAGACAAAGATTCGAATATGGCTTATCACAAGGGAGCGCAATTCTTCAAGGTCATGCATGACCCTTTCGCAAGAGTTTTGGTATGATTGTAATTTTCGTCTTGATAATTATCTTTGTTAACTTCAAGAATCATATTATTACTTGTCTTAATGTTGTTTTTAATGTTTAAGATTGCACCACAAGAAGTCATTGATGTAGAAATTTAAAACGTTATTTCTTTTTTTTTCATTTTTAATGTAATTTATTTGAATTCTTCATGAGGTATTGTATCTTATTTAATATCATTTGCATTTTATATATATCTCGGATTAAATAAATCAACTACTTTAGACAGCAATACAAATGAATTGATAAGATATAAGTAAATCGCATAATAAATGCTGATTGCTATATACGCCTAATTAATGTAAATCATTACATTCAAGCCTTAATTATAATTTCGTAATCAATTTACTAATAATAATACATATTTACGGTTTGTATTGCATTAACTAGGTCATATTTATCAATAATAAAGCTAAAAATTAGCGCAATTTCCGGATATTGAATTGATTAGGGACTTAAATATGAGTTGATTAGCAATCTTGAGAGGAAAAGTTTCTTCCTGCGATGGCATGAATCCGGGCGAGGTCCTAGCTGAAAGTTTTGCGGCTGAATTCACTATGAAGTTTAAAAATTCTCAAACTATCATAGCCTTAGTTCGAAGTGCTCCAGGTCATGGAATTTTGTGTTTTGTTAAAAATCTTGTTGTCGTTTGGCGAGTTTTAGCCAATTGTATGTTTTTTATTTTCTTTTGTTAATTTTCTAACCTCTGGTTAGGAAATTATGTCTTTGTACTCGTTGGTTTTATGTGGAATAAAAGTATCTCCTTCTCCGTTAAAAAAATATATATATATATATGGCCTAATTAAAGTCATTCAATATTATTCAAACCATAATAATGCTTCCTTAATCAACTCCTAAAAGTCAGTCATTAAATTTATGACATTAATGACTGATTTTAAGCTATTAACATTTTTAATGGAAAATTACAACTCGAATTTAAGAGTGTGTAATCAATTCAGTAGTAATCCAGAATACTATTTCCTATTTTACATTCTTCTAATCAACTGGAATTTAAGTCGCTAATATATTCAATATTCCGAAATTTTTAAGAATTGATCCTCCAAATCGTATTTTGATTTGGAGTTCGCTGCATACACAAGTAATTTATTTGAATTCTTCATGAGGTATTGTATCGTATTTAATATCATTTGCATTTTATATATATATATCGAATTAAATAAATCAACTACTTTAGATAACAATACAAACGAATTGATAAGATATAAGTAAATCGCATAATAAATGTTGATTGCTATATACGCCTAATTAATGTAAATCATTACATTCAAGCCTTAATTATAATTCCGTAATTAATTTACTAATAATAATACATATTTACGGTTTGTATTGCATTAACTAGGTCATATTAATCAATAAATAAAGCTAAAAATTAGCGCAATTTCCGGATATTGAATTGATTAGGGACTTAAATACGAATTGATTAGCAATCTTGAGTATAAATTCACTATATGGCCTAATTAAAGTCATTCAATATTATTCAAACCATAATAATGCTTCCTTAATCAACTCCTAAAAATCAGTCATTAAATTTATGACATTAATGACTGATTTTAAGCTATTAACATTTTAATGGAAAGTTACAACTCGAATTTAAGAGTGTGTAATCAATTCAGTAGTAATCCAGAATACTATTTCCTATTTTACATTCTTTTAATCAACTGGAATTTAAGTCGCTAATATATTCAATATTCTGAAATTTTTAAGAATTGATCCTCCAAATCGTATTTTGATTTGGAGTTCGCTGCATACACAAGTAATTTATTTGAATTCTTCATGAGGTATTGTATCTTATTTAATATCATTTGCATTTTATATATATCTCGGATTAAATAAATCAACTACTTTAGACAGCAATACAAACGAATTGATAAGATATAAGTAAATCGCATAATAAATGCTGATTGCTATATACGCCTAATTAATGTAAATCATTACATTCAAGCCTTAATTATAATTCCGTAATCAATTTACTAATAATAATACATATTTACGGTTTGTATTGCATTAACTAGGTCATATTTATCAATAAATAAAGCTAAAAATTAGCGCAATTTCCGGATATTGAATTGATTAGGGACTTAAATACGAATTGATTAGCAATCTTGAGTATAAATTCACTATATGGCCTAATTAAAGTCATTCAATATTATTCAAACCATAATAATGCTTCCTTAATCAACTCCTAAAAATCAGTCATTAAATTTATGACATTAATGACTGATTTTAAGCTATTAACATTCTTAATGGAAAGTTACAACTCGAATTTAAGAGTGTGTAATCAATTCAGTAGTAATCCAGAATACTATTTCCTATTTAAGAGTGTGTAATCAATTCAGTAGTAATCCAGAATACTATTTCCTATTTTACATTCTTCTAATCAACTGGAATTTAAGTCGCTAATATATTCAATATTCCGAAATTTTTAAGAATTGATCCTCCAAATCGTATTTTGATTTGGAGTTCGCTGCATACACAAGTGAGTTTCTTATAACCTTATCAATGTATATTGTTTTAAATTAACAATCACGAGTTTAGATAATTATAATTCCGTAATAAACTCCAAAAAATCTGTGGTGTAATTTATGAAATTAATTACACATTGTAAATAATTAACCATAATTAATTCAAAGTTACAATGATGTATTTCGGTTATAGGATTCTAACATTAATTTCTGAAATTAATCGTTTTAAAAGCGGTAATTGATAAACGGATTGAATGTGCCATATTTATCAATATGTAAAGCTAAATATATCATTTAATCAAATTTCGGAATTTAAGCCTTTTAAAAAATCGAGCAATTTTAGGATAGATATTTGGTTCGGTACATAAATTCCAATTGATTAGCAATCTCGAGTATAATTTTCAAAAACTATAAATATGGCCTATTTAATAACATTAAATACATTCAAACCGTATTAGTCATTCCTTAAATATTCGAAATTCAAATCGTAATAATGCATAATTCTATTTCCATTATTAGATAACTAATCACTTGTAATTAACATGTGGGTTGTCAATTCACCATAAAATTAGGCGTAAATTATGTCCACTTTAAAAACATTCCTTGTCAAAATTTCATATATAAATATATGCAGTATAATTTACGTCATTTAACATAGCAACATGTGTTATACAATTGTGTAAAGTCTCATTTCCCATATATTAGTTGATTTAGTGAAAAATAAACAAAAGGTTCACGTTCATCATTTCCATGGCGGCAGTCGAAGAACAAGCGTTTACCATGGTTAACCAAGTTGATGTCAACAGAAATGATGTTTCTTTAAAGCTAAAGATTATTCGGGTTTGGCGTCTACCCGACCGTCGCAATCCTAAAGACGTTTACTCTATTGAAATGATTCTAACTGACGAAAATGTAATTCTCAAATCCAAATTTTTTGTTATATTGTTCTATTTGCGTATTTCATTAATTACTATAGTCTTATATTGTACTTGGATATATTATTTACTCGTAACAGTAATCCACTAACAATATTGATATTACTCTGTTAATTAATAATTTACAGAGTGACAGGATTCAAGCAAATGTTTTTAAGCAATTGTTTTTTAGATTTGAGAGGTTTTTGTCGGAAAATGCTTCCCTTATTATAAGAAATCCCGGCATTGGAGTCAATTCATCTAAGTACAAGTTTGCATCAAACCCAAACAAACTATGCTTGAATATGAACACTCATATTTTTGATGATGTCGATTTTCAAGGTCCAGAAGAGATTAAGGCTTTGTTGGAAAAAGAACTTGCATTCAAAATCTTTGTATCCGGCTTCAACTTGAACAACAAATATGATGTTTATGGTGTAACTAAGATAAGTGATGATCCAACCATTATCTCGGAGCTTAAGAAAAAGTTGTACGTGGGACAGGTACATTTTTGAAACCTCTTTGTTGTTAAGAAAACTTTTATGTATATCATATATTTTATTTTAATGCGGAATTCAACGTTCTTTTTACAGCCTACTGAATCTGAGTCAATCCACACATCTATGTTAGAAATGCCGTCTAATGATATGTCTGTTGCTAAGGTACAATTTTCTTCCACATTTACATTCATATTACAAGCGTAACATATTTTTTTTACTTAAACATCCATTACTACATTCAACAATATACATTTATAAATGTATTCGCCTTTAGGAATCTAAATCAACCACAGGCGAAAATGAAACGCCAATTTCATTTGCTGATAACTTTGTTGATAAGAAAGTTCATGTTGAAGGCGAACAATGTTCTATCAGTTCGAAGTATCATATGGTTAAGCGTAAACTTATTGACGCAATTGATGATGATGAATGCACACCAATGCCTTCAACTAAGATTGGAAGTGGTGGGAGTAGGGAGAAAGATAAAATGGAATGAAATTTCATCATCTTGCTAAAGTCACATGAAGAGAAGTAATGGTCTTAACCATATTAATGGTCTACGAGTTTTTTTGCTTTATGTTTGTTTCTAATTATGTTTGGACAATTTCACTTTGGTATTTCCTATTTTTGTTGATTACCAGTATTTGCTACTATTTCAAAGCTATGCTACCATAATTTTGTTATATTTCTATGTTATGTTTGAATACATTGGGTAATCTTTAATAAAAGGCATTTGGTTGAATGAAAAGTATATTCCATCTATTTGCTATTATGTTTAATCTTTAATATAACTAATTTTGTCCATATACTCATCTAATCCAATTTTATTCTTATGTTTATAACACTTTTATAATCTAATAATACATGTACATTTCCCATTTAAATGGTAACTGCCAACTTACCTTTTACTACACCCTGTTTATATATACACACTAACATTGTTAGATAACTTGTCCAGGCCCAATCACTATTATGTATGCGTGATTTATGATCGTTACATGGATTTGGAGCCCAACTAATGTATGATGTGGATTGTAGGCCCATTAAATGAAGTATGATAATGAGCATATGGACATCTGATTATAAATAACCTAACATTTCACAATTCTAGCTTTAAGGTTTGTTCATATCATCTGTTTTCATTGTTTTCGTATACTTTTATTATTAATGTTGATTTGATATATACAATGGTTATCATAATATTATTAAGTTTACGAATACAATGATAGTGGCGATTGTATATTAACAATCTTTGTTTCCGATTGATTATTAAGTTTACGAATAATATGTTAACGTGGATTTTTGTTTTATAGAATCTCGATTCCATGATGAAACTTTTGTTTTGTTTTTATAGGTTGTGATGGATGTTAGATTTTCACACATGTTAGCCAATGGTGCAGTGCTTCATGAAGTTAATTATTGTCAATTATGCGATGTTCAATGTCTTGACACTAATCAATATGTCGAACATCTCAACGGAAAAAGCATCACGCAAAAGTAATATATGTAAATATATATACGTATAATTAAGTAACTTGTTTATTAATTTATTTTTGTATAGGTTGCACATGTTCTTGGTCAAGATGTCTTCTACTGTGGTCTTTGCAATGTTCAATGCACAAGCCAAGCTAACTTGAATGCACATGTTGACGGGAAAAAGCACAAGAAGGTGTTGAAGGCGCATGGGTTTCTTAATTTTATGTGATAATTAATACTTTTTGTTTGTAATGTCGTATCTTTTATATTTCGGATTTAGTAGATTCCTACTATATTTTTCGTCTTTAATATTATCGTTTTGTAGTCTTTATTATGTTTGCTATTTTGTCTAAGTCATTTAGCCGTTTGTTACCTTTTGTATCGTATATCGGTCGTTTTATAATTTGTAATGAGATTTCAAAATTTATAACAAAATATTAAATTATATTACCTTAACAATCATAAAAATATAATAACAAGATAAAAAAAAATATACGGTATTCGCAGAACAAAATAAGATGGTCATAACATTAAAGGTTAATGTGCATGACTTGAGAGATATTTTTCAATGGAAGATTATATACTTTTAGAATAAAACCATTAATTCCAAATTTGTATACATGTTATATTAATAGATTGTCCATAAATTACGTAAGCTATTATTGGCACATTTATTGTGACCATTTAAAACATACATAATTTCCATAAACATGATTACAAAAATAAAAAATCTAATTTTATTGAACATTTATAAAACAATTTGTTTTTTTCAAAAGGTTTTAAACAAAAAATTATTCTCTTCACAATTGAAAGTAATGACAATTTAATGGAACCGGCCATAATTTCGTATTTACGTAATTACATAACATAATGTTGACTTTTTCCTAAAAATTGATTGTTAATTGAATTATAAAAATAGCAATGTAATAAATGTACAGCAATAAACTTAAAATTAATAAAGTTTTATTAATAACTATATCTATACCTTTGCAATGTAGATGTCCTTATTTTAGCAATTATTGTAAGAATCCTTTCTCTCAAATTCAAGATTTCAATCCTACAACAAATCTTTAAAACCCTAAACCTCAGTATGTCTTTAAAACCCACGTTATATCACATTTGTAATTCATCAACCATTTATATTATATCGACTAACAGAATTCAATTTGTTCAAGGTAATGTTCGATCCCTATTCTTATATCATTCTTTAATATTGTTATGTTTGATTTGATTTTCATTATTAATCGTAATTTTTTTCCTTAATTCACGGTTAATTACCATACAAATTTCGTGTTAACATCCTTTTTTTATAAATAAATATGTTTTTGATTTGAATGTCGTTAATAATTTTGGTTTATTTATTGGTATGCGCCTACTGAAAACATGAACTATCGTCTTCACCTGTAAAAGCTATTTGCACTTTTGCTTTGTTATGTTGCGATGATTATTGGTTGGTATATATTAATTTTCGGCTTTATGGTGAAAATACGATTTTGTCTAAAATGTTTGACAATTTCAAACCCATAATGATAAATTATTAATCGATATGGTTTATAACATCATAAATGATTTCCTATATATAATCAGGTTCTGAAGATGCTTCCATCCTTTTATATAGAACTTGGAATTCCTGACAAGCAGTTTATGGTATTACAAATCTAATGTTATTCGTTGTTTAAACTTTATATTCTTAAAAGTACATGTTATTGTTTGATATATTTTACATATATGCAGGTTTTACCATATCGGTTTATCAGGCGGTATATCCAAACTATTTCAGAAAATTGTCAGTTTGATATAAAAGTTGATGCTGATCGGTATTACAAAGTACGTGTAACTACACACAATAATGAACCAGTATTCTCCGAATGTTGGATGAAGATGGTTGAGGACCTACAATTGAATCAAGGAGATTTGTTGGTTTTTAGCCCATATGATACACATACTTATCAGCTTGATGTTTTCCCTCTTGGTACTGAATGGAATTATGCTGATGATTTCCAAAAGAACAACATGAATATAATTGCTTCACCTTTAGATAACGAGAAACGACATGCTGAGTTATTTGCACATCGCGTTTACCAAGATACACCTTACTTCTTGGTATTGTTTTTTCCAATTAGTTAAAGGATATAATTATTTTAGTCATATACAGTTACTCACTATCTTTGCAAGTCATTCCTGATTCTATAGGAAAAAACATGAATTATGACAAACTAGAAAACAAGGATGTATCAGTGTTTCTGAATGATGTGATTGAGAAGAAAGTGATTGTCGAAAAAATTGAAAACCACTTTGTCTTTATTAACGGTTGGTCAGATTTATTCAAAAGCTTGCCTTTGGTTCCATACCTGATGGTTTTTCATCAAGTTGATAAACTAAAGTTTAAGCTAAAGATTTTTGGGTTTGAAGGTTATCAAATTATAATTACAAAAGAAGAACTTCGTCATGTCAAGGACAGTGATACAGGATATGACCTCTTCCAAAAGATGATTGCTAAATTAAATGATAAATAATATCATGACTTCACTAGTATTGCTAGGGATCGCATTGTGAGTATTTTATTTTCCTCCTTATATTAACATTCTTACTAATTTATTCAAAAAGTTTACTTACTCATATGTTAGTTTATATTTCATTATATATGATGATTATATGTTTATTATTTCATTAGCGTCTGCCAAAGGAAGTTGTTAAGATGGCGGAACTTGAACAAAGCAGTCTGCTTATAACTGTAAGGAATCTTGACGGTATTGAACTTCAGATGTTGCTTCGTATGGATAAGTCAAAAGGGGATTTTAGGTTTGCTATTAAAAATTGGGGTGAATGGTTGAAGGAAAATGGGATAGAAAATGATAGTTTTGCCACATTTAGGTACATCAAGACTGAAGGTGTGCTTACTCTAACTTCAGTTTACAAATTGGAAAAACGAGAAATTAAGAAGCGCAAGGCCAAAAGAGAAATTTGATAATGTTTGATTTTTACGTCATATTGTCTTTATCCCTCTTTTTTTAGTAATCTTTCTTTGTAATACTGCCTAATATGTGAACTTACCAATGCAAGTATGACATTTTGATTGTTTTTTTTTTCATGGTAGTTGATTGTTTGTTTTGGAATTGCATGTTAATATTATGTTGCATATATTGATTGATTTTACTGACACTTAACTTGAATGATACAACTCTTAGTTTAATATTATTTTTAATTTACTTTGGTTTGCACCGTGGATCCCCACGGGACTCTAACCTAGTAATATAATAGGTTAGGTTGGTTGCATTATGATTCGTGCTGAAATTACACAGGTATTGTGTACATATTTAGTAAATGGTAGTCGTTATAAAGTATGGCCAATTGACCATGTGTTGCGCTACTCAAATAGTTATCACTTATCACCTGAGTTTAGTTGTGTAGACAAATAAAAATATAACCTTTTAACAAGCAAGTATTATATGCTAGCGCAACACTCCGGTTCAAGTAAAAAAATAAAAGACCAGAATGTAACCGTCTAAACTCTAAAAAAGCAAAAATAATATCCACGTGGACTCTCCAATCCACACTCTTAACCATAGTTAACTAACTCAACCCTACCCTAACTCCACACCCAAGTTAACCCACCTCCTCAATCCCCTATACACACAACTCTCCGTTAACTCCAATAACAATCACAACAACAATAACAATAATAATATTATTTTAATAATAATAATCTCATACAACAATTTCAGTCCAAAACCCTGTGTTATGAATGTTCAACAACAATGGCTGAAACAAACCCAACCCGATTCACTATAGGCTACGCTTTACTACTAAAGAAACAACAAAGTTTCATCCAAGATTCATTACTAACCCTAGCCAAACAACGAGGCATCGATCTTATAAAAATCGATACAGATAAACCGTTGGTTGGTCAAGGACCATTCGATTGCGTGCTCCACAAGCTGTACGGTGAGGATTGGAGGAATCAGTTACGTGACTACCTGATTCGGTATCCTGAATCTATTGTTATTGATTTTCCTGATGCGATTGAACGGTTACATAACCGGATTTCCATGCTTGATGTTGTTGAGGAGATTGAGGTTAATGATGATGATGATACGGCGTCGTTTGGTGTACCTAAACAGGTGTTATTTGTTTTACCGTTATTTATGATTGTTTACTTTAGTTTAATTTATTTCAAAGCTTGAGCTCGGTTCGCTGTAGTTTCTAGGGCTCGGGCTCGGTTTGTTTATTATTTGTTAGTTAATTAATTTACTAAATGAAAATAATAGAAATGATAGGTTTGTTAGGCTTGCGAGCTTGATAAGTGAAGCTTGAGGTCTGGCTCGTTTACTAAACAAGCTTATATATAGGTTTGGGCTCCATTCGGCTTGTAAACAAGTTTAAATAGGCACGGCTTGCTCATTTACTTAGAAATTTTAAATTAGGGTTATATCATTAAATATTAATGAAACTAATATTACATTGAGGCTCAATAAGGCTTGACGACCATGACGAGCTTCACATGCTTGGCTCAAACTCAATAAGTGAAGCCCGAGCTCCGGCTTGTTTACTAAACAAGTTTATACTTAGGTTTGCTTGGCTCGGCTCGTTTACTAAGAAACTTTAAATTAGGGTAAATATCATTGAATTTTAATGAAACTAATGTTACACTAAGGCTCAATAAGGCTTGACAAGCCTGACAAGCTTCACATGCCATGCTTGAGCTCGGGATGGATAAGGCTTGAGTGCTTGACTCGTTTCGAGCTTTTTATGGAGCCAATCTTGAGTAGCTTGCGAGCTGCTTGGCTCATTTGCACAATTGCACTCCTATGCTTAGGTTAGAGTGAGATTATCTGATGGCGGAAATAATGACAGACCCATGTTTTACTATAGAAATAAATAATTATTTATGTTTCAACTCTGTAGTTTGTTGGGATGATGAATGAAATGATAAATCAGTCTTTCCAGATCTTGGTTTTAAAAGCGCAAAGCGTACAAGAGTTGCAAAGGCCAAAGGGCAAGCTTTTTGTACCCGAGGCGCAATACAGTTATAGGTTTTTTATGTATTCCATAGGGTTTTGGCTTTCCTACCCAAAATATGGCTATAAATAAGATTTTTGTACTCCCTCCGTCCCAATTTAAATGTCCCATGTCTAAAAACACACATTTTAAGAAATTTTTTGTTTGTATGTGGTAAAATGACAATAATATCCTCAAAAGTGGTGATTGTGTTGTGTCTTTACGGGCAAAACTGGAAAGTACATTTCTATTTTTGGAAAGGGACATTTAATTTGGGACAAACAAAAAAGGAAAGTAGGACATTTAAATTGGGACGAAGGGAGTATGATTTTACCAACATGTACAGGCCAAAAAACCTAAGGTGCAATAGTTTGCTTCATAAAAACACCCAAGGTACAAGAGGCGAGCGCCTTAGGCCAGAAAGCCCCCTAAATATGTGTTTTTTTTTTGCGATTTACTCTGCTAAAAAAAATAAATTGCTATGTATTATTCATCTTTGTAGTTTGATGGGATGATGATGATGAATGAAATGATAAATTAGTCTATCCAATTTCTCTAAATTCTCTCAAGTTTCTTTATGTTTTTTTGGACGATTTGATTAATGATTCGGTTCATATCAACAGGTGGTAGTTTACGAGCCAGAGAAGTTGAAGGATGTGAAGGTGTGGAGTGAGGGTTTGGGGTTGAGTTTGAAGTTTCCGGTGATTGCGAAGCCGTTAGTGGCGGACGGGAGCGCAAAATCGCATAAGATGTTGTTGATTTTTAGTACTGAGGGTTTTGATAAGCTGAAAACACCTACTGTGTTGCAGGAGTTTGTGAACCATGGTGGAGTGATTTTTAAGGTGTATGTGGTTGGGAAGTATGTGCAATGTGTGAAACGGAAGTCATTGCCGGATATTGATGAGGAGAAGTTGGAGAGTTTACATGGTTCGTTGTCGTTTTCGCAGATAAGTAACTTGACTTCAGATGAAAGGAATGATGATAAGTATTATAAGATGATGGATTCTGAAGAGGCTGAGATGCCGCCGATGAGTTTGATAAGTAATATTGCACGTGGGTTGCGTAAGGCGATGAAACTGCATCTTTTTAATTTTGATGTTATTAGGGATACCAAGGTTGGGAATCGGTATCTTGTTATTGATATCAACTATTTCCCTGGGTATGCTAAGATGCCTGGTTATGAATCTGTGCTGACAGATTTCTTTTGGGATGTTTTGAACAAGAAAGAGGATAGATTCTTCGACTGCGAGAAGGAATTGATGAAGCTGGTGGTAACAATGGTGGATGTGATGAGGACACAGGGTGTCCTAATGTTTCTTCTGCTTAGAGGAAACGGGAACCTTAAGGTTCCGAAATTGCTAGTGGAAACCGGGTAAGTTATGCTAAAATGCATGCTGATTCGTGAATCTTGATCTTTCGGTTTTATAATCAAAGGGAGCTCTTGCTGTGGGCATTTTAATCTAGATAGTTGTTACTACAGGAGTTATGAATAGGGTTCTTTACTTTTGTTTTCGCCTCCTGACAACAATTTACTTGGTGTTCCTTGTTGATCCTGTACATCTCATCGTTTTCTTTGGAGATAGGTACTTTTCGGTTTCTCCCTAAATTTGTAGGAATGTTAAGTTTCTTTACGAGGCATATTGTATGTCATAGTTTGGGGAGCTTTTAAATTGTGTGCCTTTGACTATTTGACAGCTTTGATTAATGAATTTTGCCTTTTCAATGATACCAGATTGCTATATTCTTTTACTGTAGTATAGATTGTTTGTTGGGTTTACTCTTATCATCAATGATCGAGACTCGTTAGCGTATCAGTAACGTTACATGGCCATCCTTGGTTTGCTTAATGGTGTGACATGGCAGTTGAGGTTACTTGCATTGTTAGCACTAGTAGATAGGGGTTTAATCTAAGTGTACACAATTTACTTATACTAAGGACTTGTATCTTCAGCATACTATAGTGGAGGATCTTTTGGTGTAACCAGAGTACGGTCATGCTGGATAGATTAAGGAAGTTGTATCTTAAAACATGATAGTTTATTACATGCATGATGTTTACAAATATTAGGAATAAAGATGAAGATAGTACTAGTGTTGCTACCATGCTTTGCGGTTAGACCTGGCCATTTTTAAGCCCTGAAATGTGTTTTCACTAGCCTTTTCTATCGAGAAGATAAACTTCCTCATTTTTGCACATGATATTATGATCTCTGTCACAATTGACCTTTAAGACTGTCGTGGTTTAACATAATGCCACGTCACTAGCATGTAGACAATGGGCTTTAACTAACCATCCCTTCAACTTTTACGTTGTGATTTAACTAAAAATTAAAAGCAAAACAGAAAGAAATGTGATTGATTGATTTTGGGGTGGACCCCATGGAAAAACTTCTCACAAGTGTTAATGGGGTGGCGCCCCCTTTCAGGCTTTCACTACTGCTATGCAGTGTTTAGGGGCGTTAAAGGATGCTGTGGAGGGTGGCGTGGCGTGGCGTTAAGCCACCCCGCAGTCTAAGAAAGGATGAATAGTTGGTGTTATAAATTAAATCCGAGACCTAGGAATATTCGACTCGATATTCAATATGAGGTAAGAAGGCCAAACATGGAAACTGAACAAAGTAATCCTAATACGTAATGAAATCCTATGATGCTATAAATAGCTATCTGTAATGGTTAGGCCGCCACGTCACTCACTTTTCCGCATTTCACTTCACCTCACCCCAAGAAAATGGTTTAACCACATTAACTTCATCTAGCTTTATATTTTTAGCGGTTTTTGTTTAAAAAAGGAAAAAAGATTAATTCAGACTTTTAAGTTTTAACATCCGGTGAACATATTAAAAAGTAACTCCTTTAACGTCCCTAAACACAAGGAGGGAGTGGTGTACAATGCAAGATAACATGCCATGTCACCCTTAACGCTCTAGATGTTAGAGTACACCCCTTAGCCTTAGAAACAATGTATGTAATTGGTCTTTTTCTTCTCCTATAGTTTATGTAAATGGATTGCTGAATTTATTTACTTACTGTTAGTGTGTTCCTTGTTATTTGTTGGCACATAATTATGCTGACGCATCGGAATATGCATTCCTTTGTAAAACTTAATATATTTGAACCAACACAGTGACCTTTAGTCTCTACAGAATTGTGTTTTTTTGTTCTTAAGTTTTCCATAGCATATCCCAGTAGTGAACTTCCAGGAAACTTACATTCCAATATAAATTAGGTTTGTTTCTCGATACATATTTTGAAATATAACATTTGTGAAATCTTCATGGTTGCTAGGTTTCTCTAGTCTTGGTAATCTTATGTTATGGTTGGATCATGTTCATTATGAGTTCCTTTTGTATAATGAGTAATGACCTAGGCTACATTTTGTTGAGCTGTTGACCATCTGGAGTTGAGGTTAAAACCAAACCATCTAAGAAGATATTCCGACCATTTAGTCTCTTTCATGGACCGCGAACACTTATTTTCTAGCCATAAAATCTGACAAGAGCTAGAACCGAGCCATCTGAGAAGATATTTGACCATTTAGCATTTACTCAAGGCTTGCATCTGTGAATCTTATTATACACTGCTTCCGCCTTGTTGACAACTGGGATCATGATCAGACTGAACACTCTTTTATCAATTTTCATGTATATGTCAAGCATTATGTTCTCCTGTAGACCTTGCCGTAAATGTCCATTGTGTGTCCTCGTGTTTTAGACCTGAATGGCATGAGTACCCAGAACCTTTGTTTCATGTGAGCGATTAAGGTAACCACCTCATTCTCCCCGGATGCTTTTTTGGAACTTTGACAGTAACGCTCGAGTGATTAGACTAAGACTGCACAAATGATCATTGGTACTGGATAGTGATTGCCAACTTTATATTAACAACTATACAAGCTCACTTTTTGCTGAAGTACTTCATGGTTAAACATGCACCCAAGCAAGTCGTCATCATCATACTTGGTAAATCCAACCAATAGCAAAGCTAAAGTAGGCTCGATAGTAGTTTTGCGTCAAACCTTGGACATGAGGTATATAACACTCAGCAATCGGGGCAGAGGGTGATTAGATGCACCCGGCAAGTAAAGATGGCAAAATGAATAGACATCATATCAAGAAACCTGGCAAAACATGTGGGTTGATCGGGTGGGGCAAGGGAGTTGTGTCAGCTTGAACAATGTCATTTTGGTTTGGGTTAAAACGGGTTTTGACAAATGGGTACGATGCAAAACAGGTTTTTAGAAAATGGTCAATTTGCTACCAAAGCTGTCTACACGAGTGTAGATCCACTCGTGGTTTTTGCATAAATTGGTCACTCAAATCTTGCAACTCAAACCAGAAATATCAGAACAAGAAGCATCAAGTTAAGATGAATAAAAGATCTGATGATGCTAGTCAGCTAAACGATATCTGACTTGTGTGGGTCTTATAAAAGTCGACCTAGTCAAATAATTCTTAGAAAATAACAGAAACAACAGGCTAAACCGCTGGCTGGGTTGCCTAAGTTTGCTGCTAAAATTGGCCTCGGAAAGCAATCTATGTACAACATAATAAGCAAGTCTAGATTTCATGTGTTTGGCATCGTGTTTTCATGCTACAAGAGCTTGTGTTTAGACAGGCTTCTGTTTTTTTTTTTTTTTTTAAAGCAACTTCAATATATAAATATAGACCTAGTCAAAACATGAAAATGACACCGACTCCACAATATCAAAGCTCAATCATTTATCCCAAGAAAGGGATTTAACATTCGAGCGATTACTAACCCAAACAAAAACATCTTCGTTAACCAACTGAACAAGGTTATTAACCGGGATGAAAGAGTATATATACATATATGTATCCTACGGCTAAGTATAGAGAGAACCCTCCCAAAACGAAGAAACCCTGTAAACTCTGACTTCCCGAACTTTATCATCTGAAAAAATTAGGGTATGTAATATACATGATTTTAAGAGTTTTTGAGCAAAAAAAAATCAAAAAAGCGCCGAGTGGATATTTTAAAAAAAAATAAATAAGTTTTTTGTGTGTTTACGTATGTTAACACAAAAACAGACATGTAACATATGTAACACAAAAAACTTATTTATTTTTTTAAAAAATATCCACTCAGCGCTTTTTTTATTTTTTTGGCTCAAAACTCTTAAATCATGTACATTACATACCCTAATTTTTTCAGATGATAAAAAGTTCGGGAAATCAGAGTTTACCGGTTTCTTCGTTTGAGTGAGTTTTATTTAAACCATCCCTTATATCCTACAATCCCATAAACAAAATGAGAATTAAAAAGGATTCAATATTCATTATTAGATTTTCCCTTTTTAGCTTACATTAATACAATTTTCCTTCAAAATTTAAATCTATGTTAGCGATCTGGGATTCATCTATACATATAATAAACCAAAGCCATTTTAATGACATGACACTCAAAGATGCATTCTCCTCTTTGAGTGTGCCATGTGTCATCCCATGTGGCATTGAGATATTTTAGGAAAAAAAATTTAAATTTAAAAACAAAATTAGATTTTTCTCGCTTATGTTTCCTCCCATAATTTTTAAACGTTAATATCTTTTATATACGAGATTTTTTAAAGAAAAAAATTACACCAAATTAACGAGCGTTTTATTATCTTTCCAACGAATACCTTAGTGCTATATAAAAAACGGAGAAAAAAAATGACTATTTTTTATTGGGTTTTGTTCAAACAGAAAAAAAACACAAAGTGTTCAGGTAAATCATTAATCATGTATAGGCAAGTCACTAATTATGTTCAAATCAGTAAATATGAATTCTATTTTCAACATGCGTTAGCATTGGAGTTATACATTGTTTTAGGTTAGATATTAATATTAGAGTTATACATTGTTTAAGGTTAGGCGTTAACATTGGAGATATACTCCCTCCGTCCCATTAGAAGTGTCCATATTCCCTTTTTTATTTGTCCCATTTCATGTGTCCACTTTAAAAATTATTAGCCAACTTCAAATTTACCCTTAAAAACACAACTAAAATAAACAAAGAATATAATGGACCCACATATGACAAGGGTATTATTGTCATTTGGCAAGCAAAAAAAGCAATCATTTAATGTGCCTAAAACTTTGTGTTTTTCAAACTAAGACACTTCTAATGGTAGCGGAGGGAGTATTTTTAATTGTTTTAGGTTAGCTGCTACCCAAAGCTTTCATGCATGTAACTGTAAAACGCATCATTCTATTTCATATGTAAAATTAATATGTCTTTTCAACCCGGGACGTTCCCGGGGTATAATCTAGTAAGTTAATAAATACAAACATACATTTCTCGTTTGAGCTGAGCTGCATTTTTTTCTCTCTCCTCCACATATGTTTCGCTTCACACACAAACGCCTCCATTGGAGGTGCTCTAACTCAAAATAGTCTAGAAAAATGTATTTGTTCTTGCACCATGAAAGATAAAACAATATTTTTGTGTTTTAAATAAAAGATAGTGTAAGAACCTCTTCAAATGTGAATAGGGCTGTTCATGAGCCGAACCGAGCCGAGCCATGTGAAGCTTGCGCTCGCTTGGTTATAAACCGAGCCGGCTCGGCTCGGCTCGGATTGAAATCGAGCTGAAAATCAAAGCTCGGCTCGGCTTGGTTTTAAACGAGCCGACTCGGCTTGGCTTGGTTTGGCTCGAATCTAAAAAGCAAAAAAAAACTGGCTTTCAAAATTTAATATTCAAAAATATTATTCAGTAATTAAAAATAACACATTTAAAATAAGTCCAACCTTATACGTTACAAGCTAAAATAAAGTTCAAAAAAATATACAAAATAAGTCTCAAATTTCAACGGAATACAGTATAAGTTCATCAACATACGAATTAACTTGAGTATTTGGATCAAAAGTAGTATTGAGTTTATTTAAATAACTTGATTAGCTGTAACTTCAATCTCAAGCACAGAATCTCCATGCTACCGTTTCCAAATATTAAATATGTAAACATATTCCCCATCTTTTAATATTTTTGTAGTATATTATATGTATATAAAAAAATATATATTAAAAATTAGAATTATTCGAGCCAAACCCGAGCAAGCTCGGCTCGTTACGAACCGAGCCATATCGAGCGAGCTTTATTCGAGCTAAATCCGAGCGAGCTTCGAGCGAGCTCCGAGTCACGAGCTGTTTTGGACAGCCCTAAATGTGAATGCTAAAAAAAACCTTTAAAACGCATCCTGGTAGCTTCCATATCAACAATCAATAATTTAATAAAAACACTCATTTCCTACATTCCTACTTTTAATTCTACACCAATGTCCAATATAGGATTCGAACCCCCAACCTCATGATGAGAGACACCACTTTACACATACTGATACCACTATGTTCGTCATGGACGGCCCATGGAGGCCTTGGCAGACAGCCAAAAACGTCCCCTTGTTGTGACCTTGTGCATGCTCTTGACACATTAGATGATACATGACTACTAAATTAAGAATTAAAAAAATCCATATGAAAGTGTACTTATACAAATCTACATACACCAATTCTACAACTTAAATAGATTCATAGTGTAGTTTCATCAGCACAAGACTTTGAACCATAAATAATTTAAAAAAAACATGAAAAATTGGTAAAAGAGACGATAACTGATAAAAGTGTTATTCTGTAGCGTATGTTTCTTCTTCTTCAGAAGGCAGGGTTCCTTCATGCTATATACTTCATCAAAATTTAAGAAACTTCTCAATAAACCAGCGCGCGCAACACATGCTGCAAGTAAAATCATTTACGTGAGACGATCTCGATCCTAACATATATCTACTTACATTGTTCCCAGTTTTCTTATAGAAATAATCCATATGTTATTAGCGGTAAGGGTTTGAAAATGTACAGAGCAAGAAATTATCAAGACCGAAAATTGCAAAGAAGAAAAAGAAAAAGTTACCTTTAAAGACAAGATTTATTGATTCTTCTTTATCTTAGAAGCTGTGAAATTCGTCTTAGGATCACGATCTTGGTTGGATGCGCGTATTATAAATAGAAGTGTTTCTACTAGCATGCCGATAACCAATCCAAGGATGCCTCCAGCAGCATGCTGAAAAATCGGACAACAATTTTTGTTTATTATAAGTTAATATCAGTATCATTTAAGTTTGGTACAATTGTGCCTGAATATATAAGAAAGTTGTGATGGTTGAAGAAGTAGTACCATTACTACATTATCATGTCCAAACAATGCTCTAAAAACGTATAATATCCAACCAAGTAGCCTGTAAAACATCGTAAGAGCGACAATGCAAACCTGATAAAGTTCAAGATCAACGTTAGATGACCAGATCAAGAATATGCGAAAAAGCTAATCTAACATTACGTTATTCACTATTTCACTGCTGTTTTCGTGACCCGCCTTACTTCTCACAACAAGATTGGAGCTTCTTGAGTGTTGGCTCTTAGCTAGCGTTAACCAGAACAAACACGTCAAGCCACCATCTTTTGTGGAAAAAAGTAAGATTCATGTGAAACGGGCATTACGCATAACGATTAATTGAGTAATTTTCCATACTACCCAATACCACAAAGATCAGGTACATCTTTTTCCTCACAAAGTCTCACTTTTCAATATCCATAATAGATATTCTAAATTTCTAATACCATTCAAAGTTAGAGACGATAATACGGATGAGTGGGGGAATATTCATAACATTAGGTTCAAAACGGGTAGCTTTTTTAGTGTGGATCAAAACAGGTTGGGTCAGCCGAAAACCATTTTTCGCCCTTCTCTTTCTAAATGTTATTACATAACAAATAGTAACATGTTTACTTTGCATACAGAAAAGAGATTACAAAAATAATCTAAATCTTTTAAAAAAGTGATTTAGAAGATTTTATGTATTTTAGATACACTTTGGTCTGCCTGACCCGTTTTCATCTTAGCTAAACAGCATAACTTTGTCCATTTAAATCATAATTATTTCCTCACAAATTAGTCAAAATTGCCATTTACAGTGAAATGAACGCCGTGATTTTATAATTTTTTAAAAGCTGAAAGTCTTTGGTATCAAAGACCGTAACAGTGGTAATAAGAACCTCTCCATACTACTAAAGATCAAAAGCCCAAATTCACTACTTGCTACAAATGCAAATCAATTTAAGGGTGAAATGTGTAATTCGCTTAGAACCTGAAAACGAACATAGAAATAGCCACAAAAAGGAAATAAAAACTCACCAAATCCTATTTGATCCTTGTACGAAGAAAACGGCTCACTTTCATCCCTTCTTGGTGTAATATCCTTAACCAGCTCCTTATACGCTTTCCTCTCCGCCGCTTCCTCGAATTTCCTGAGCCTTGCTTTTAACTCCTCGCTCTAGGATATCATATAGATCAACAGGATGTAAACATCAATAGTTTTTTTTTCATAATCAAATAATCGAGCTTGGGGCGTTGGCCTTGCATTTTTTAACGAGATTATTGTAATTAGGAATCAAGATAGCTATGTGATTTTAAATTACCTCAATTATTAACATTCCAAATATGACCATTCATGACATAGTGACATGCATATTTAAAAGCAATAATTGTAATCAAGATAGTTATGTGACTTAACATCAATCACAATAATAATTTTTTCTTACAATCTACCGCTAACTTCTCCAAATATGATAACTATGACATGCAAGTAGTGGCGTGTGGATATGAAGTATAAAGTGATCATTATTGTCAAGAATCAAGATAGTTATGTGACTTTAACATCCATGATCACTATAGGTTATGACCGGAAATCGAATTCAAAATCGGATTTTGCCCAACAATAACCGATTACTAGACCTCACATCTAAAATCATAGCTTATAAACATATCCAAAGTGTTATGCAGCTCATATGTTACCTTTGTGTAACTAAATCAACTGCTGTATACATTATACGATACTTGTCAATTAATCTAATATTTAAACTGCAACAGCAGTCCACATTAGAGAAATACTAACAAAAGTAACAAACTAAACTGAACTTAATATCCTCTTAATAAGTTCAATAACCGGTACATTTATTCGGAACTTAATTATCCGCAGACACAACTAATTCAAAACAATGAAATCAGCTACCTTCTCAATGAATCAAATACACCAAAGTCACTAAAACGAACCAACAGAAAAAAAACTAACTGCAAAAAAACTAAACAACCTCTGCTGTCAAGGCTCACCCCAGGTAGTGGATGAGCAAAGGTACCAGGTACCGATACCAAATTTCCCGTACCGGTACTTTGAAATTCCGTACCGTACCAATCATCTTAAGTACTGATACCGGTACCCATCTTTGGCGATTTTCCCTACCTGTACCGAGCTCATCCCTACACACCCAAGAACCCAGTTCCTACCCTACCCGACCCGCATATACATACCGGTTCTAGACCTGAACAAAAACCCGGAAAAACCGGTGGTTCCCAACCCGGGTGTTGACTACGTTGACCAACCCGGTTCCCAGTTCAATCACCGACGAAATCACGCCCAAAAAGGCAACAACAGGTCTGAAACAATATACCCAACCCTAAACAAGCAAAACTCGCCCTAAAGAAGCCTAAAACATGTCTATAAACCTTAAAAATTGTATTTTTATACTATACACTATAAGGGCGGTATGGGCGATCCTTTAAAACCCTTGAAACCCACCAATCACATTTAAAAGCCCTCGTTTTTTAATAGCTAAAAGTGCGTCTTGCGCCTTTAACAACTATGCTATAATAAACCGAACACATTTAATAATAATAATAATAATAATGATATTTAAATAAGTGTTGGGAACTTAATTATCTAAAAATAAATAACCAATATTATTATACCTTTTGGCGGGGTTGGGGACTGGGAAGAACGAAGTGTGAACCGATAGAAAGTGGAGAGATCGGGTCGGGTTGTCGGGTCGGATGCGGACCAAATGGAGCGGAGAGATCTGTAGGGATGGAAGACTGGTTGTTGTTGTTATTAGATAGAGATGAAGCGAGTTGACGAAGGTTAGGAGAGAGGTGAGTGTTGTTGGCTGACGTGGCAAGAAACGATTGGAGGGTTTGTGTTTTGGGAGATTATAAGTCCGGGTGGTGGTGGTGGTGGTGGTGGCTCTTGGTGGTTGTTCATTGTCATGAGAGATTGGAAGATCGGTGTGGAAACTGAAAACTCAAATGACTTTGGTTTGGTTTTAAAGTTTTATTTATTTTATTTTTGGTTTAGGTTTGTTTTTTATAGGTTTGCTTGTTTATTTTTTATTTTTTTATTATTAATTATTAATGGTTCATCTAATAGAATATAATTTTTTTTTGGCGATTTAACAATTTCTGTGTCATTAATTATTCGGAGAAATATTCATGTGGCGAAACCGTTGTGTGTTTGGTGCGATGCTGAGAAAGAATCCGCGGAGCATATGTTTACGGGATGTGGGTTTTCGATAGGAGTTTGGCATGGTATTTCGAGGTGGTGTAGAATTCGGACATCTATGCGTTTCATGTCAAAGATTTAGTCATGTTTCATGAGATCGTGTGGTGCATCGAGTAGGAAGAAGGACGTCATCAAAGGGGTGATCATTATCGGTTGTTGGTCGTTGTGGAAGGCTAGAAACAACAAAGTCTTCTCCAATGTGGAGGCGAAAGTTGCTGAGATAGTGGCGGATGTCAAGTCGTTATCTTTTTCTTTGGTACAAGCACCGTTTTAAAGATGGTATAGTGGATTTGGGATAGATGGGTTAGATTTGATTTGTTTTGATGTAATGTTTTGACGTTTTTGGTTTTCGCTTGTGTTCCCCTTCTGGGGATTGCTTGTGGTTGGTTTAATGAAAGTTTTTCTTCAAAAATAAAATCTGACAAATCTGAATCAGTAAGTACTAGTCAGTAAGAGTACACATATGTGGTGATGATTGATGGTGCATCAAAGAGGCGGTGCGTGAGTGGTTGGGTGAGGGTTATGAGTATAGGTGATAGGACGAATGGATAAAATTTTCGTTTAGCATCATTTTGAAAACTTAATGGGTAAGAGGCTTGTTGTCTAGTTTAGAATATGTCTTTCTGGTAAACCACAACACACTTAATTCTAATTGATTCAAATGTAGGCTCTTATAAAATCATTAAAGACTACCAAAGAACCCCTTATATCGGTTGATACTTTGGATCATGTTTTTTGACGTTATTATATGAGGCTTCTCAAGTTTGGAGGGTATTGGGAGATGAGTTGATATAAATTACCCAAAAATAGATGCCTCATCTCGTTTATGTCTTATATGGAATTTTTGTCTTTTTCTAAACCAAAAAAAAACCCTTATTGAAGTTATCATATACGGTCTAGTGGAGTATTTGAAGATCACGCAACCCAGAGATTTATGGAAGTCGTAGTAGAAATAAAGATACGTTGATTTTATTATTTCTATGTCTTATGTGTTGTGTTCAGGTCGGTTTTTATAGAAGATAAAGTTGGTTTAAAAAGAAATTTAACGTAAAAAATATAAGGAACTATTTTGGGCCTTTGATCAAAATAAATCAATGGGTGAGATTAAAAGAGGAAAAGTATACGTTGAGTTTCTAAAAGATGAGGAGAATGGCAAAATAGGTATAACCCACAATGGTTGAGTTCCACCCTCCTTTTTGTAAAGTCCATAACTTTTTTATACGACATTATTTAAAAAAAAACACACCATAAAAACAAGCATTTTATCCTCTTTATTTGCATACCATATTGCTATATTTAAAAAAAA